>APFE031239237.1:32853-43453 GCA_000404065.3 Pinus taeda
TTAATATAGTTGTATAAATTAACTGGTTGATAAATCTCAAAAGTTTATTTGATAAACCAAACAAAATTTGAGTTAGGGCATAGTTGTACAGTCTTTATACGTATTTCCAACTCATCTAGATTGATCGAAACAATGTAGTAAGCAACAAAATTCTAAGTTGTGATCCAAAAGGATTAGACAAAAGGGCATTAAGTGTTATGCAAATGCTAGCTTGTAGATCCTCCCAAAAAAAACCAACTAAAAATTGACACTTACAAATTAAAGTTTGAAGGAAGACTTAAAGAACTTGGATTAAGCTTAGAACTCCATCCATTTTAAGGTTCGTTTTTACAATAGCTTGGAATTTGATGGTAGATGGAAGAGATTCATTAATGAAGTGGCGCAAAACAATGACCAAGTCACCAATGAAAATGAGATCTTGAATTGTTTGTCTTAGTGGCTGGATAAAGGCCTTGCTCAAATGCATAGACTTTTGCTTGGTTATTCATGGTGATTCCTATACCCCTAGAAAAAGGGTATTCCCATTGATCCTTAGGGTGATAGATCTCCCCTCTCCGATAGCCACCCTGGATTAATTTGCCATCAAACCACAATATGCGATGCTTTTGTTCTACTTTTCATTTATCAAATTTGGTTTATGAGAGTCCAAGCTTCCAGTTGGATGGGGGAGGAGAGGATGGAGTAGTACTTATTGAAATTCCTAGAGGGGTCCACAATGCATGTCTTCTAGATCCAAGGCCTAAATTGATTTTATCTTTAAAGTTTTAGAGATGGAATTTTTCTTCATGAAAGTCATTATATTCCCAACAATTCTACTAAAATTTGGTTCCTCCCCTTGGAAGATTTGTTTATTTCTAGTCAACCAAATTTTCCAACTTACATATTTAGGAAGGGTAAGCCAAATCCTTTTGAAGAGAGGTTTACGTCTCATGGCCCCTATATAGCAGTTATCCCTACTTCTAAGAAGTTCTTGAATATCACTTACCATCCTTATTCCCACTTAGTCTTTGAAAAATGTTGTCTCAAACCATCTTGGTCAAAGTAAAAAAAGAAAAATGAGGTTGATTGATTCTTGATCATTCTTGTATAACTCACATCTAAATGACCTTATTATTCCCCTTTTGCCATTTTTTTACTATCAATATTTTTTATGCACTAGTACCACCCAATAAAAAGTGGTAATTTTAGGGAGACTATCATAACTCTAGCTAGTGAACAACGCTTTTTATTTTGAGGTGATCCATCCAAGAAAAAGATTGTTATGCTCTTAACTTGCAAGATGATACCAGAATACCAAATATACGAAGAAATATACCTAGAACATAGAACAATGAGAAATAACAAAAAGTATTTTATTATTCAGAAAGCAATGTTCACTTGCCTCTTCGAGGGGGCAACCTCCAATAGAGCTGAGCTCAATTACAAAATAAGACACGATGCTCCTTGAGAGGAGTCTCTATCCTTTATATAAGATTCGTACATGCAATACCGTGGGGCAATACCATTGTTCTTATTAATACAATCTATCTAATACCATGGCCCATTTGCAACTAACTGTGCGCCCTTCATTAAATGCGGGTCAACCACTTACAATTATTAATATGGGCTATATTGACTCTTTACTTAACTATAACTATGACTCGATCCTATTACATAAATAAGGGCGTTAGGGTTGGACCCTAACATGCCCTCCCCCATAAGAATATCCTTGTCCTCAAGGTTGAAGCTGCGGAAACTGTTGAAGGATAGTGGTTGGTTCCTAGGTCGCATCTTTCAAAGAGGTGTCCTTCCACTTGACAAGGACTTCATTGATCATGCAGCCTCACAAGTGCCATTCTCATGTGTCAAGAACCTATTCAGGTTGGAGCCAGAGTTGACCCTTCTTCATCCACTTTAGGTAGACTGGTTTGAATTCAGTAATTATTCCCAATCACTTTCTTGAGGCAAGAGACATGGAAGACTGGATGGATTTTTGCAGTGGATGGCAAAGCTAGCTTGTAGGCGACTTCTCCAATGCGCTGAAGTACTTGATACGGTCCGTAGAATTTTGGAGATAATTTCTGACAACCCTTGTCTTTGAGTGATGTTTTCTTATATGGTTGTAGCCTTCAAAAATACCTGATCCCCTCTTTAAATGTTGTTTTGAACGATGTTGAATCTGCTTTTGCTTCATGCGGTTTTGGGACTGATGAAGATTCTCTCTAAGGTGGGCCACAAGTCGTTCCGGTTAAGAAAATTGATCTACTTGTAACTTCGAGCAACCCCTGAAATAAAGAAAGTTGGAAGGGGAATTGACATAAACCACTCATATGGAGTCATTTGGTGGCATGATAGTTGTATTAATACCACCATTCGGCTAGGTAACCCTGTGCCTCGAATGTTGCTTCTTCTGAAGTGAAACCTAAGGTAGGTCTCCAACATTTGTTTGACTGCTCAGTTTGACACCAGTTTGTGAATGATAGGAATACTGAGTTGTAGTTGGGTACTTGTAGCTAGAAGAAGTTGATGCAAAAGTTATTGACGAAGCGGTAGATCAGAAACAATGAAGGTGGCATGCCATGCAATTGAAATTAATCATGAAAGATTAGCGACAAAAGTCGGGTAAAAGGTGGGAGGGCGCAAAAATGAGCATACTTAGAAAGTCTATCCACAACCACCATGATGACTGACTTGTTTCCTGACTTTGGAAGACTCGTAATGAAATCCATAGAAACCTCTGTCCAGATTGAGGTCGGGATGGGCAATGGCTGTAATATGCTTAGGGATTTGACTATTTCTCCTTTGTGGTGCTGACAGACATTGCATTCAGCTACAAAATTCAGAATGTCCTTTTTCATGCTTGTCCAAAAAAATGATCTTCGAGTGTGAGCATACGTTTTCTGAAAGCCTGAATGCCCTGTAGTGGGAGATGAGTGCAACTCCACCAAAATACGGCTTTTGAGGGTGGGTGTTGGTGATATTATGACTCTGTCCTTGTAGCAAAGAATCTCATCCTACCACAAGTAGCCTACTGTGGACTTTGGATCCACCAGCAATTGATTAATGAGTTGGGAGACCCAAGGACGTGAAAACCATTCCTTGTGAGCCTCTTCAATCCATTCTAGAATGGGAAGGGAAATTACGAGCAGGGTACTTTGCTCCTCAAATTGGCGTGATAATGCATCTGCTACAATATTTTCACGTCCTTTCTTGTAAATTATCTCATAATCATATCCCAGCATTTTGGTGAGCCATTTATTTTGTTGTGGTGAGGATAGGCATTGCTCCAAAAATATTTAAGGCTTTGATGGTATGTGCAGATTTGGAAACATCGCCCCAATAAGTATGGTCACGAGGTATCTACTGCATGTAAGATGGCCATCATCTCCTTCTCATAGGTAAATTGTCCCAGATTCTTCCCACTTATTTTTTTGCTTGTGAAGGCCAAGGGTTGACCTTCCGGCATTAAGACCGCCCCAATACTCGTACCAGAAGCATCACATTCAATCACAAAATATTTGGTGAAGTCGGGTAGTGCTAATACTGGAGTGGAACACATGCCATGTTTGAGAGCTATAAAGTCCTGTTGTGCTTCATCATTCCAGAGGAATGAATTTTTCTTGAGGAGTTGAGTGAGGGGCCTAGCAATGCGACCATAATTGTAGACAAATTTGTGATAGTAGCCTGTGAGACCCAAAAATCCTCTCAAGCTCTTCAAGGTCTTTGGTTGAGGCCAATCCTCAATTGCCTGGATCTTTTTGGGGTCAACCTTCACACTCCATAATGTGGCCCAAATACTCAACTTCTTCCATGCCAAAAGAGAACTTGGACAACTTGACAAATAATTTATGCTTGCAGAGCAATTACAAGAGTAGATCTACATGCTAAAGATGTGTGTCCCAGGTGCAACTGTAGATGAGGATGTCATCAAAGAAAACAAGGACAAATTTTCTGAGATATGGTTTGAGCAAGTGGTTCATAAGGCTCTGAAAAGTGGATGGGGCATTACAAAGATCAAATGGCATGACCAGGAACTCATAATGGCTTTCATGAGTTCAGAAAGCAGTTTTTGGAATGTCTACATCTTTCATGTGAATTTGGTGATAGCCTGAGCGAAGGTCGAGCTTAGTAAAGAATTGAGCCCCATTTAGTTCATCCAGCAAATCATTGACAACTGGGTTGGGAAATTTATCTTTGATTGTAAACTTATTGAGGGCCCTGAAGTCTGGACACATACGCCATTCCCCATCTTTCTTGAGCACCATGACCACCTGTGATGAATAAGGATTAATGCTAGGATGAATGATGCCTGGTTCCAAGAGTTCCTTGATGATTTTTTCAATTTCATTATTTTGGGCAAATAGATATCTATATGGGTGCACATTTGGTGGTTGGGCCCCTAGGACCAAAGTAATGCTGTGATCATGTTCCCCTCTCAAGGGTGGAAGCTCATGAGGCTTGTCAAAGATTGGCAAATGGCTGTTTAAGATCTGTTGCATCTTAGGATGAATATGAAGAGAATTGGGTTCGAAGGCCTAGATGGCATTAAATTGGGTTATAACTCCATGGTGGCCCTTTTTTAAAAAAAATTCCATCCTATGTGAGCTGATGATAGAGGGAACTCTAGCCTAGAGTCCACGAAGGGTATGTGTGTGGTTGTTCTGCTTAAAGCTCATATAAAACTCTTGGAAATCCATTGTGATTGGGCCAAGTGTGTGAAGCCATTTAGCACCTAGGGCAATGTCACACCCTCCCATGTGTATGGAAAACATGTGGGTCTTTAATTGATAATCCCCCATTTGTTGTTTGACATTTTCATAACGACCTTCACATTTCATTGTCCCCCCATCAGCAATTTGGACCTGGAAGTTAGAAACTGCTCGGACAAAACAATGCACTGCTTTTGTGACTCTTTGATGGATAAAGTTATGTGTACTGCCACTATCAATCAAGACGACTACTAGGCGATGCTTAATAAAACCTCTTATTTTGAGAGTTTGGGGAGAAGAAATCCCTGCCAAAGCATGCAGCGAGATAACTGGTTCTTCAGGTACATTGTCCTATTGGTTTTCCTCTTCTTCCTCCTCTGGTTCCTCAAGTGGTGGGGCTTCTTCCGATGAACTGTGATCAGTAGCATCAATTTGAAAGAATTTTGGCTCCTTGCATTTATGCCCGGGGCAGTGTTTCTCATCACAGTAGTAACACAATACTTTCTTTCTTCTTTCTGCCATTTTTGCTGGTGACACCTTTTGAACCTTGAGTGTTTGGGTAGTGCTTTGAGCCTGGGTGGGGTGACCTTTGGCTATGAAATTTGGGCGATTGGACTGGGCTGCTAATGCATGTTCTACTTCACGAGCTATCCTACAAGTATGCAACCATGACATAGGGTGTTGCAGTCAGACGTGGGCTTGTATGGATTCTTTGAGATCACTACCAAAACATTCCAAGTAGAACTCATTGTGTAGACCTCCTGTGCGGAAAGTTAAGGCTTCAAAGGCTATAATATATTCATTCACTATTCACTATTACACCAAGGGCACTTTTGAGAATTTTTTTTAAGACAAAAGAAATCTTTTGTCTCAAAAAATCATTTTTTATTTTAGTTATTTTACATTAAAAATTAATATCAATTGATTTGTCTTAAATATAAACTTTAAGACAAAAATAGGTTGAGACAAAAATATTTTAAGACAAAACTTTATTTTTAAGACAAAATTATTTTAAGACAAAAGTAGTTTGATACAAAAATATCTTAAGACAAAACTTTATATTTAAGACAAAAATAATTTAAGACAAAAATATTTTGAGACAAAACTTTATATTTAAGACAAAAGTAGTTTGAGACAAAAATTTAAAGACAAAACTTTATATTTAAGACGAAAATAGTTTAAGACAAAATTATTTTAAGACAAAAACAATTTAAGACAAAATTATTTTAAGACAAAACTTTATATTTAAGGCAAAAGCATTTTGAGGCAAAAATATTTTAAGACAAAACTTTATATTTAATACAATGACCACTTTAGATAAAACCTATGTTTAATACGATATTTCACTTCGAATGAAAATGGAGAGCAAAGCGCTTAGGGTTTGACGCTGCTCTGCAACTAGCAGACCTTCACAGACTGCGTCGTTCTACCATTAACCTTCAGCCATAAGGCAACTACAGCACAATAAGGAACAACTATAGCGCAATGGAACCCCCTCAGGGGGGGACATGATGCCTCCCCCCGCTGATATGGAAAACGGCCTACGACAAATTGAAAATGTCAGGATGGACCATCTAGAAGATACAACAACAGATAATGAAAATACGCCAACGAATAACAACACAAATGAAGAAACATGAGTGATGTCAAACACCTGCAAGCCGGTAGTAGTTGACAGACCCAAAATCGAGCTCCTAATTCAGTGCATCAACACTCAGATCCAATTTGTGAGGGATCATGCTTTGATAGGAAAGTTCATAGGCCTTTGGCCAATGGAGAAAGCTTTGCACGGTTGGATCGCAGCCAAATGGAAGCCAAAAGGGCACATAACACTACAGTTAGGGCCTAAGGGCTTCTTTACTGCCATTTTCAATTGTCTGGAGGACCGGAACAAGGTATTGGATGGAGGACCATATTTCTTCAACGCAGCAGGGCTATACCTAAGAGGATGGATCGAGCGCTTTAACCTGGACAGAGAAGATCTGAGCTGGGCCCTGGTGTGGTTGCGCCTTTATTCTCTCCCTCTGGAGTATTGGGATGAAGACTCTTTGCAAGAAATTGGGAATGGTTTAAGCGAATTCATAAAAGTGGCAGAGGAGACAAAGCTGAAGTAATACACCTCCTATGCGCAGATCTGTGTTTACATGCACCTCAGCAAAGCTCTCCCGAACGCAGTAAGCCTCTACCATGATGATTATGAATGGTTACAAACAATATATTACGAGCATGTATCATTCCGCTGTCGAAAATGCCATGCCCTGGGCCATTTATTCCAAGACTGTCCCTCCAATATGAAATCCATGACCACCCCTTCAATGGACAAATCTGACTCGGATGGGTTCACAAAAGTTCCCAATAACAAAAATACCCATAAAAAGCCCTCTATCTCAGTCAAAAAACCTGTCACCAGCACCTCCTTGCCTTCAACAAGCAACAACTTTGAAATCCTGCTCCAGTCGGAGGTTCATATTTTAGATAATCATAAATAACCTGAAGCCATTCCTAAGACTTCTGCCCATTCTACTCCATCAAGCTCAAAGAAAGCCCTCACTTCTAAGCAACCCGCGGACACCAAAACACCCTCTCCCAGTAACATGCAGAAAAGGACTTCTCAAAGGTATGGAGGTAGCTAGCACTGAGATGCAACTCACGATTGTAGATGATACAGAGGCAGAGCGGGAAATAGTACAACACATGGAAGAGGAACCGGAGAGCTTCGACATTGGAGATTTGGATATACTGGGACTTGAATAGGCTTGTAAGAAAAAGGAATATGACAAAATTCCTGAGCGACAACTAGAGAACTAAGAAGTAATTCTCTCAAGAGCACAGAAGCAAAGATCATTAGGCATCCAAACTGGTAGTCAGTGGGATGGAGGAAATATCTTCAAAGACAACAAGAAACGAGGACAGAAAACCAATATTCAGAGAACCATCCACATAGGGGAGATGCTAGTGGAATCTGGAAGATACTCCAAGCTCACCAAATACTATAATCCCCTTCCCAAGCGTGAATCATGAAGCTCATCTCATGGAACATTAGAGGGCTCAACAACCCGGGGAAGGGATGATTAATAAAGAACATTCTACAATAGGAAAAGCCTCAAATTCTCTTCTTGTAGGAGACCAAGTGTAATTCCACAATGTTGGACCAGATCCTTGCCAAAGCGTGGCCAGGAAGCAAAGAAGTGACGGTGGAAGCTATGGGAGCCTCAGGAGGGCTAGCCATTGTTTGGGATGATAGAGCTATAACACTTACCAACATGCATGCCAGTAAGCACTTTATTCAGGCCAAGTTTCATTTAACAGGGAAAAATGTTCATAGACACTTAACTAATGTCTACTTCCCCCAGGAGGCAACAAACAAAGTAGACACACTGAACACCCTAACTTAGATCAACTCAGAAAGATCGCACCCACTTTGGATCACAGGAGGGGACTTCAACATGATTACAAGATTGGAGGAAAAAAGAGGAGGACGGATCAAGCCGGACTATGAAAGCACGCACTTCAAAAACTGCATTAATAAGAACAGGCTTATAGATATAGAATTCAACAATGGCATTTATACTTGGAACAACAAGCATGCAGATGCCCACCAAATTGCATCTCGGTTAGATAGATTCCTAATCTCTGATAACGCAATACATCTTGGCGAGGATCCCTTGGCATCTATATTGCCACTCTCTGGCTCAGACCATTGGCCTATTAGGCTTCACTGGCAAAGACCGGGAGACAATGTTCGCAGGCCCTTTCGCTTACAAGCCTTTTGGCTGAATCACCCTGATTTTCATAACCTGATAACAGAGACATGGAGAAATTTCACACCACCAGAAGGCGCAAAAATGTACAAGCTCCAACAAAAGCTAAAACATATCAAGGAAAAAATAAAACAATGGAATTGCTTTACCTTCGACAGTATCTTTTAGGCACAAAACACTCTTGAACAAGAAATGCAAAAATTACAGCAGAGAATCATAGCTGAAGGCAGATTCGAAACCATAGCAGAACAGGAACGTCAACTACAAACGCAGATCTCAGAAAGAGCAAGATAGGCAGAGATTCTTTGGAGACAAAAATCGAGGATCCGATGGCTTAAAGAGGGTGAACACAATACAAAGTTCTTCCACCATACCACTATCCAACAGAGAATGCACAACAACATTACTCTCCTCCAAAATCAACAAGGGGAGCATCTAGAGAAGCATGAAGATATAGAACAGGAACTCCTCACCCACTTTCGGAGGGTGCATCAAGAACGGAGATTGATTGATTGCCAGATATAGAGAAGATCATCAAGATTATTCCTAAGATCGTAACTGAGGAACACAATCAAATACTCCTCAGGCCTATTTCTTTACAGGAAGTGGAGACAACTATGCAACAGCTCAAAGTTGGGAAAGCACCCGGACTAGACGGCTTCACTTCGGACTTCTTTCACAACTTCTGGGATATAATCAAGGAAGAAGTATGGATTCTTCCATCCTTGAATGCCACCTTCATCACCCTCATCCCTAAGGAGGAGAACAACCACACTCCGGACAAATTCTGACCTATTGCACTATGCAATGTATTGTATAAAATTGTCTCCAAAGTGATTGCCACATGCCTCAAGGCCATGCTTCCTCTTCTTATATCACCGAAGCAATCAGGTTACGTGGAAGGAAGGAAGATCACCGATGGCATAATTCTCACTCATGAAATCATTCACTCCCTAAAGCAAACCAAAAAGGCAGGTATGCTCTTAAAAATTGACCTCTCAAAAGCTTTCGATACTTTAAGCTGGAAATATATTCAAAAAATACTGCTAGCCTTTGGCTTTACCCCCCTGGGTAAGATGGATTATGAGTCTCATCACTTCTACCTTTTTCTCAATTCTTGTCAACGGGACCCCCTCCACCCCCTTCCACCCATCCAGAGGTATCCGACAAGGGGACCCTCTCTCACCCTTTCTATTTGTTATTATGGTGAAAGGTCTTGGACGTTACATCAAAGATGCCCTTCAAAACTAGCAATTACATGGCCTTTCTTTCCAGAATACCCCTGCTTTCACCCACCAGCAATTTGTGGATGACAATATATTATTTGGTCATCCTTCAGTCTTGGAAGCCCGTAAGCTGAAATCAATTTTATCTGACTTTTCGGATGCCTCTAGCGCCTGCATTAACAAATCAAAATCTCAAGTCTTCTTCTTTCACACACCTCCCATCACTCAAGCCTCCATAACCAGAATTCTGGGCTTCTCGATTGCATCTCTGCCCTCCAAATACCTGAGAGCTTCAATGACAGCCTCTGCCTTAAAGCACTCATCCTGGAAAATTATCCTAGAATAACTAGAAGCCCATATCTCTTCATGGACATTCAAAGCTCTCAATATGGCAAGTCACCTAGTTCTAATCAAGGCAGTGCTACAATCTATGTCGCTCTACCTCTTCACGATCCTGGCAGCACCCAAATGGGTTCTTAAAGCAACCAAAAATCTTCAACGAGATTTTTTATGGTGGAATACGAAACAAAAAAGAAAATGGGCTCTGGTAAAGTGGGAAACAGTTTGTCACCCAAAATCCTCTAGAGGCACTGGATTACGAGATCCTCAGCACAAAAACGAGGTCATGGGAGCGGGCATCTAGTGGAGATGGCTCTCGAACCCATATACTCCTTGGGAAATCCTCTGGACAGCTAAGTATGCTCATAATAGACCAGTGGATGATTAATTTGGCTCATAGAAGTTGTGTTACACTGAAATTTGTCACCATGACTATCTGCAGTTAATATGGCTCCATCAATAGTCATATTATCCTCCTTGTCAAGCCTTATACCTCTACTCTCCATGTCAAACTTCAAAAAAGAGAGAAAGTCATTAAAAAACATGTTTATCTCTGGGTACGCAGGTTCTCTCTACCTTGCCTGCG
>APFE031239254.1:0-10886 GCA_000404065.3 Pinus taeda
ATCAATCATGGAGATATGCAGGAGGAGAATACTAATGGGGCAGATGGTAGTAGGTCTCAAAGGAGACATAGGTTGGATAGGGAGGCTACAATGAAGAGTGGTAGATTCTTGGATACACCTAAAAGGAGGACTGATATGTATGGGTTTTATTCTAGTTCTTCTTCTAGGATACATCATCGCCATCACTACCAACACCATAGGAGGATTGAGTATTTTCGAGAGGATTTCAAGAAGGTCAAGTCTCCTAATTTTGATGGGGAGATGAAGAAATCAGAATATGCAAAAGCATGGATGCTTGGGATGAATAAATTCTTCAAATTGCATGAGTATTCATAAAATATGAAAGCTAATATAGCTACCTTCAGTCTCAAAGGGAAAGAAAATATCTCATAGGAAGATTTGAAGAATGTTATAGGCATTAAAGAAGAGGAATCGATTTGGGGTGAATTTGAGAGACTCTTCAAGAAGAAGTAATTATTTGAAAGATACTATGATGATAAGGCCAAGGAGTTTTATGAGTTGATGATGGGTTCTATGACATTAATGAGTACACTAGAATATTCTTGTAGTTGTTGAGGTGTGTTCCTTACCTCAAGGATGATAAAGCAAAGATTCAAAGGTTCATTAGTTGGTTTCTGGTAGCATTTATAGAATGGATTGATTTTGATGAGCCTTTGTCACTGGAGGAAGCTATCAGGAAATTGAAGCACCATCATGAGTAGTTGAAGCACAAGGCATAGTTCAAGTGTGTACCTAAATGGAATGAGAATACTAAAGGAAAATGGCCTAAGAAGTGGAAAATATCTTAGGATGAAAGTGAGAAAGAAAATGTGGCTCCTTACAATAAGTTTAATGCAGCTGAGAAAGGACATGGGTCTTAATGTGGAGAGCAACAAAATAAAGGTAACATTAGGGTACCATTGCAGTGTTGAATTTGTGGAGAGGATAATCACAAGAAGGATTGTCCCTTCTACCAGGGTGCCTGGTCTCAAATCTACGGTGCTCAGGAGGCGTAGATAGTTGGGGATGTTGGTCAGAGTATTCCTCAGTTCTAAGCAACAAATGATAACAAGCAGGTGGATCATCAAGAATCTACTATTGAGATGGAAGGTAAGCTTTATGATTGAGTTGTTTCCAATTTAATTGATCTTAGATCTAACTATAGTTTTATCAGTCTTGACTTGGTGGATAAGTGTTGCTTGAGTAAAGAAGTGCGTACAAAATCTTGGTTGGTGCACTTAGCTATAGAGACTAAGAGAAGAGTTCAACATTGGGTGGGAGCTTGTGCATTTGAGTTGAATGGTATGCCTACATCAACATATATAAATGTTCTTCCTTTGGGATCATATAACATTCTTTTGGGCATGGATTGGTTGTTCGCTCATAGGACCAGGGTAGATTGTTATGAGAAGGCCATTGAGTTCTTGGATGATGATGGAGAAAGGAGAAACTTACAGGGAAAGAAGAATTCTGCCTCAGTAAGAATGGATACAACCATGCAAGCTAAGTGCAGTTGTAAGAAGGGGTGTGTATTGTTTGCAGTGCATATTTACAGTGAAATAATTTAGAGGATTAGGATGTCCTGAAGAGGTACTCTATTTTGCAGTAGTTTTAGGATGTGTTTCGTGTAGATATTTCAGATTTACTACCTCATAGGGAAGTGAATTTCTCTATTGAGTTGGTACCAGGAGAAGCACTAGCATCAAAGGCACCTTACAAGATGATCACTCTATAATTGGTGGAAATGAAGTTGCATCATAGGAAAATTATTGATAAAGGATACATAAGGCCAAGTGTGTCGCCTTGGGGTGCACAAGTATTGTTTTCAAAGAAAAAGGATGATACTCCTATATTATGCATTGATTATAGGAAGTTAAACAAGGTGACAATCAAGAATAGTTATCCATTGCCACAGATTGATGACATTTTTTTATCATCTAAAGGAAGGAAAAATATTTTCAAATATTGATTTGAGATCAGGATATCATCATGTGCTCATCAAAGAAGAAGTTATTTACAATACTTCATTTCATACACGATATGGGCATCAGGAGTTTGTGGTGGTTACTTTTGGTCTTACCAATGCTCTGAGCACGTTTATGTGTTTGATGAATAGTGTGTTGCATCCTTACATTAAGAAGTTTGTGATAATGTTTATTGATGATATATTGGTATAATCCAAGAATGAAGAGGAACATGCAGAGCACTTGGAAATGGTGTTGAAGAGAGAATCACTTGTATGCAAGATTAGCAAGTGCAACTTCTTTTAGTCTCATATCCATTACTTAGGACATGTTTCCAAGGAAGGGATAATAATGGATCCATAAAATATTAAAGATTTCATGGAGTGTCTAACTCCTAGGAATGCGGGTGAGGTCATATCATTCATGGGATTAGTACATTATTACAGGAATTTCATCAAGAACTTCTCAAGGATTAGCTATCCTATCACATCTTTATAGAGAAAAGGGGAGAAGTTTGAATGGATTGAGGAGTGTGTAGCTAGTTTGGAGAAGTTGAAGCATTTGCTTACAAGTGTTCCATTTTTTAGACTTGCAGATCCTGATAAGTAGTTTGTGGTTTGTATAAATTCTTGCAAGAAAGAACATGGTGGAGTCTTGGTACAAGAAGGATGGGTGGTATGCTATGAGTCAAGGAATTTGAATGAGCATGAGAAGAACTATGTGACTCATGAAATTGAGTTGGAAACTATTATTCATGCATTGAATATGTGGAGACATTATCTCCTTGGCGGGAGGTTTATTTTGATGAGTGATCATAGTGGGTTGAGGTACTTTTTTCACCAACTTAATCTTAGTGGTAGGAAATCTAGATGGTTGGACATCCTTAGTGAGTTTGATTTTGAGACCAGGTACATTAAGGGAAAGGAGAATGAGGCTGCAGATGATATCAGTAGAAGAGTGCAGGTGAATCATATTTTTGTTGTGATCTCTTACAAGATATATTTGTACGAGACGACCTTGTAAGCAGGAAAACATGATGAGAGGAACCAATAGCTGAAGAAATTATTGTAGCATCAGGGTGAGGGTGATATAGATGAGAAGTATCACCTCACAATAGATGGCTTGGTCATATTCAGGAACATGAATTATGTGCCAGATAACAATGAGTTAAAGAAACTTCTTCAGAGAGAGTTTCATGCCAAGCCATATTTAGGTCACCCGAGATATCATAAGACTTTGACAACTATTATGAAGTTATATCATTGGCCAAATTTGAAGAAAGAGGTGGTTGAATTTTTTGCAAGGTGTTTGGACTGTCAATATATGAAATTTAAATGTAAGCATCCAACTGCCCTATTACAACCTATTTTGATTCCAAAATGGAAATGGAAGATTATTTCCATGGACTTTGTTACAGGTTTTATGAGGACATTGAAGCAACATGATTTTTTCATGGTTGTGGTTGATAGGTTGAGTAAGGTAACTCATATCATTACAATGAATTCTATGAATTCAACCATCGTGGTAGCTTAGATCTTTACTAGGGAGATAGTGAGGCTGCATGGTGTTCCCAAGAAGTTCATAGCATAGAGAGATGCCAATTTCACTTCCAGGTTTTGGAAGGAGTTGTTTGCAGGCTTGGGGACATAGTTAACTTTTAACACAAGTTATCATCCACAGACAACTGGACAAAAATAGAGGTTCAATAAGACTCTTGAGGATATTTTGAGGATGTATTTCATGTATTATTAGAGGAAGTGGGAGGAGTATCTTCCACCGGTATATTTTTCATATAATAATGAGTATCGGGAATCCTTAAGGATGAGTTTATTTGAGGCTATTTATGG
The DNA here is from genome assembly GCA_000404065.3 of Pinus taeda. Taxonomy (NCBI): domain Eukaryota; kingdom Viridiplantae; phylum Streptophyta; class Pinopsida; order Pinales; family Pinaceae; genus Pinus; species Pinus taeda. Next base: position 3,812 of record APFE031239254.1, read on the forward strand.
GTGAAGTTGTAATATTCCCATCAACTAGAGTGATCCAGTGAAAAAGGCATTGATTAGACTAGATATGTTGGCTGAGATGGAGTAGGAGATGTAGGTTATTAAAAGGAATTTAAAGGAATCATAAAACATGCAAAAGAGTTATGATGATCAGCATAGAGCATTTAAGGAGTTTCAGGCTAAGGAGCATGTGTACTTGCACATCCAACCAAATAATATCTCCTTGAGGATTGGATCATATGCCAAGTTGGAACCTCGATATTGTGGGCCTTTTGAGATCCTTGAGAGGATTGGACCAATGGCCTATAGACCTGCACTGCCACCAATAGTGAAATTCCATGCCGTTTTCCATGTTTCATTGCTTAAGAGATACATGTAGGATGTTTATCATGTAACTGATTGGTCTGTATTGTAGGTGGAACTAGAGGGAGAGTTCCTGCTAGAGCCATAATGCATTCTGTAGTAGAAATAGCTCATGCTTAAGAATGAAGCAATAAAGAAATTTAAAATGTAGTGGAAGCACTTTGGGCCCGATGAAGCTACAGGGGAAATGACTGATCAGAGGTAGGCATTGTATCCTTCAATATTTTTTGGTTGAAGCAAATGATTTTTTTTGGTATATAACACAATGAGTTGTGTTATGAAGCTCCAATAAGCAATATTTTATTTATTTATATTTATTATTTATTTATATTTAATATTCTTTAGATATATATATATATATCTATTAAGATATATATATATATATATATATATATAATTATATATAATATATTATATATATATATATATATATATATATATATATATATTTCATTCAGTAGAATGTCATTGTAAGTACTACATCGAGCTATGTTATAAAGCTCCATACACAGTATGTTTTTTTTAGCACCTTTTGGTCAAAGGTATAATATAACACTGAGGACTATGTTCCACCAAGGGGGAGGGCTTTGTAACAACCCCGAGTTAAAGCTTCATGTAATAAAGGATATTAAAGGAAAAAATAATAAGACCAAGGTCATGGGACACATATTCCAAGTTGAATGAAGGGAGAAACATTATAGTGGGAATCAATTGTAGATCATTAATGGATATGGAAATTAGAAAAGGAATTTTCAAAGGAAAATAGACAATAAATCACATTTAATTATGAAAGTAAAGGAAAATAGGAGAAAAGGAAGGTGAGGAGGCACAAATTTTCATGCAAGGGAAATTAGAGGAAAATAAAGGAAAATGAAGAAAAAGAGAGACATTAATGATAAAAAGGCATTAGATAAATAATTCAAAACTTTTGGCTTAGCTTTTGTCAGTTTTTTCTTTGGATAAATTTCAAAGAGAGAGAGAGAGAGAAAGCAAGAAAGAAAAAGGAAAGCAAAGGGCAAGCAAAGGAAAGTGAGGGACTGCAAGGAGAAAGTTGGTTCAACAACTTCAATAGGAAGGTTTTGTAGGTAACATGGTTCATATATTATTTCCTTACTGGGATGTGAATGCATGGTACTTGCATTTGATTACTTAGTTAATTTGTTGTCATTGGCATGGTTTTTTCCTGGATTGATATTGGCTTCAGCATTGCCTTGTCATTTCTTGGATATCCATGGTGGGATGGAATTCATTATTGGTTTATATTTGGATTGTTGGAAGGTTTTGGATATGGTTGAGGTCATCTCAAGAAAATCCCAATGGTTGGGGGTGGAGATGGGTTTCCCCGGGAATCCCTTGAGAGGTGGGTGGAGACATGAAAATTCCTCTAGGTATGGTGAAGGAATTTTGAGGCATCCAAGATAGTTTTGGTTTTGTGATCTTCAGACTGGTTTAGGTGAAATCATGGTATCTTGAGGGTGGAGGTGGTTTAACCTTTGGAGTAATTGTTTGGTTATGTCTTGGTTTATCCAATGATATCCCACATCCATTCTTAGAATATGGCATGGGGGTGATTGGCTAAAAGAGAGATTTGGTTTAGCCTAATCTATGGTCAGGTGGTATGTGGAAGTCCATGACTTGGTTGGATTTTTCATATATTAATATAATTTAATTTTCCTATTTTGATTTATGAGCACATGTAATAGTTATTATATGATATTATGTTTGATTTGTCATGGTTTCTATTTTGGTTATATGTTAGTTATATGCATGGTTTTATGATGTGCTTAGCTATGGCTCTTATTCATGATTTGATAATTTATTGAATGGTTGATGAATGCGTGGAATAATAAGTGTTTTTGCAGCTATCTAGAGAGGACATAAAGACTTCTTGGTAATTCTCAAATGAATTTTAGAAGTTTATGATCAAATATTCATTCATGACCTATAGCTTCTATGTTTATCATATGTTTGACGAAATGAGTATCATGTAATATGCATGTTTAGGTAAATATCATTCGCAAGTTTTGCATGTTTGTCATTTTTATCATCTTAGTTATGTTTATGAAAATTTATGGGAAATTATGGGAAATGGTCAGGATGTTAGCCTGAAAAAGTGGCATAGATCTCACAACTGTTGGCACAGAACTGAGGAATTTGGGCCATAACCATTGGTAAGCAGGTTAATGGATGTGGTTGGGTCCCCATAATCACATGCACAATGTTTCAAGGGTGCATTTGGGGTCCCATAACTGCATGTATAAAGTGTCAAGGGTGCAGTTGGGCTATTAGGATTGTGAAAAAGTAGTTCTAGCTCAGGCTCTAGTCATCAAAGATTGTGGACTGACTTCTGGGAGATTTAGTGCTCTTGAGAGGTATAAATGTGTTTTCAGTTTGTAGGCCCCACTTACATAACAAGAAATTGGAGGTAGGGTCATATCATAGTCTCACTCATCTCATGTTCACCCTAGAGAGCTTGTGAAAGTAGGTAAATGTAGGAGGGGTCGTTACACTATCAAATTATGTTGATGGAGGAGATAAGGTTTTCTCACAAGTTTTGAATTCATATTATTCTTTAAATTTTATGATTATTATTAAGGGATATTATGATTTCCCATTAAACAGTTTTTGGACATTACTATTGGTTAGGAAAATTGACCAAGATCTCACTCTCATGAGGATGTTGCACTCAAGTTCCATGCAAGTTGGTTCACACTAGAAACATGGAATGAATTGATCATGGGGAGATTATTGCGTCATTTCCTGAAGGCTAAATTGAGAAAAAATTTAGTCCACCGATATGAAGATTAAATTAGAAAGTCTATAGATGTGAGAAACAATTTGTAGTACACTTTTCCCTTCCAAGAATATAATGGACTAGAAGGAGCACATTCTTTGCTACCACAATGAGAAGTTGGCCATTGATTTTGAACTTATTAATATATCCCTAAGAAAAATTATACAAATAATGAAGAATATTCATGTGTGTAGTGATTTCCACATTTCCACACAATTCATCTCCAATACTTTACAGTGAGAAATTGTTCCAAGGGATGCCAACTAATTCCATCATGTTAGGGATGGAATGTGTTCTTATGAGGATTATTGTGGGGATAATATTGAAAATGTTTGAATGGAAAAATATGGTCTAAGACTCCTACAAATCACCCTTCATATATCCAATCCATGGATATGAGCTGAAAATAGGTGATAGATAGGTTTTGTGGGGATGAAAACAACCATAATGCTAAGAATAATCAATATAAAATGTTTTGTAGAAGAAGAATTTAGATTATCCACAGTAGTTTTCATAATTTGTCGATGTTTTGAATCCAAAAGTGGATCCATGATCGTCTTGATGATGGATCCACTTTGGGATTTGAAACATCGACAAACAATGAAAACTACTGTGGATAAACTGAATTCTTCTTCTACAAATGAATGCCACAGAAATACGAAATCTAACAATATAAAATTTTACTTAGATATATCAATCCACTTTGTCTGACTTCATGAAAGGGTCAACCTATTTCTAAAGATTTGCTCAAGCAACAAGTATTGATTGGTATTATGGTTATGGCATCAGTTTGGAGACTCCTTAAAATGTTATGCATAATTGGGTGCTTGCCTTAGATACTTGATTGAAAGTTGATATGAATTTTGGCATGCAAACCTTGTGAATAATTCTAAGGTGGCCTATTTTTGTGGGATTGATTGACATTAAAGAAAAAGAGTACTCCACCATCCTACTACAATTAATGATTAATATTACAACATGTATGAAGAAATGCCATTGGATTGATCTCCATCTTCCATTGGCTCCCACAATGTGCATGCAAACTGGGTAAAATGCAATCCACTTTAGGTCGGGGACTTTGTTGTCCAATTCTCGCTTACTTCTCTTGTCACTAATTTCACTCTGCATGTAGCAAATTGGTGAACCCTAACTATATGCTACACATTGGGACTATAACTATCTAAGTTTGTATTAACTTAGTCCTGGTTATTTCTAGACAAACTTGTTGGACTTTGGGTATAATGAAGCTCATGGCAATTCTAAGAAGACAATGGAAATTAAGGTAGATTGATTCAATGGTTACAATAGGCTTAGGCCAACATATGTTGGGCTTGGAAAGTATGATGATGCATTTTCTTATTATAAAAATTGGCTTGGCTCTTGATCCTTCAAATGAGGAATTAAAATTAGGCATTGTTGATCCATGGGAATCAAGTAGAACTTGGCCTAAATCCTCTCCATTTGGAAATATATTTTTGGGGCCAAAATTGTGGGAAATTTTAATAGCTGACCAAAAATTAAGATTATATTTGTAGCAACCTAATTTTTTTAAATGATTTAATATTTTCATAAAAATACCAATAACGTTAATATCTATCTTAATGATTAATACACGGTATATGTTTTGGGTGTGCTACTAAATGTTCACTTATGTAATGCCACATCAAATGAGGATGCTTTTTAGCATACTAGTTCACTCAAGCCACAATAAAAAAGAAAACCAAAACCTTGGCTAGAGCTAGATCCACATCCATAACTAATGGACATTCTAGATGAGGGGAAAGAGAGGAAGGCTTGGAAAGAAGAGGCACAAAAGTAAAAATAAACTGGAAATATAGCTTATAAGAAGACATATTTTAAAGTTTCTATTTAGCGTTATTCAAAGGAAATGGAGCTAGATGATGAGGATGAGCATGAATGTTTTCCATTATTTTTCTATGAATGAACAATTTTTTTTTTTTTGTCTGGGCGGAATTAGGATCTTGATTAATCTATTGCTCAATCAAGCTCCTAGGTCCATTTTCTTTTACATCAATGTCATCAATATAGTTGGTGTTTAATTGGTGGGTAGGTGTGTTTGTAAAGGCTCGATCGAGGGTTTCTTAAACCCTCAATCGAGCTATTTGAAATTATATTTCAAACACTTGTTCAAGTGTTTTACGCACTTGATCAAGCTTTTGAGGTCCTAAAATCAAGAATTTTAGCTCCCCTTTCGATTTATCTACAACAACATTTTGTACCTGTTGTGCTTTACAAACAACCCCCCATTTCATGTTATTTTTATTCATAAAAACATTAAAATATGAAATGGGTCCCTTTAAAATAAAATTGATATTAAAACTTTTACTTAACAAAAGTCCGATAATCAAAGGAGCGCTTTATAAAAAACCCTTTTAAAGCAATGTCCATTTAAAAAAGAAATAAAGTAAATATTCGGTCATTTCAATAAAGCGATCGCAAGATCGCATATCGCAATGACATGAGGGACACAACATAATGGCATAAGGCTCTCCGCCGATGCGATATACTATTCGGCGATCGACGATCGGCGATACCGAATGCACCAGAAAAAAGCACCCCATATCAATGCCCCGATGCGATAAGCTATCGGCGATCGGCAATCGACAGTTCCCCTTTGTTTTAACTACATTGCGCATATGCCTTTCGCCGATGCGATATCGCAATCGGCGATCGGCGGGTCCTCTTGTTTGAACCTTAATGCACATATGCCTTTCGCTGATGCGATATCGTAATCAGCGATCGGCGATATTCGATACATTGTTAAGCCAAACTTATTATAAGCCCCTGATGCAATGCGATAAGGCACGGTTTTCAATAGAAAGCCATTAAAGTGATTGGAAAGCTCAATTTACTGTTATTTAAGGCATAATCACTCCCGCTCAGCCGCCAATACGTCCATTGCATGCTTAAAGAGATCTTTCGACCAAATATTGATGTAATGGGCATTTATAAGGTGGCAGGCTCTATACGGTCATTTAATAGATTCACGTCCTAAGATCTGTCCATAGATCGTCTCTGCGCATGTTTTAAAAAAAATATATATTAGTGCTCATCTATTCATTTGCTATCAGTTGTGAGTTTTATCGCTATCTCTCTGTGTTACGCCAAATTGCCTCTCTGTGCAGAATACAGTCTTAGACAGGAATTCGGGCATGATGGGTAAAAAGTCAAAGAAAATCGCAAGTGTTTCTAATCCACCAGTCGCAGGACAAGCCGCAGAAAATAGCAAAAAAGGCCTAATATCCGACACAACATGCGCAGGCCTCACCAGAGTAACTTGGCAAGGAACTTATGACTTAATTGAGGCTGAGAAACCAACGCAGATAGTAGAAGAAGCTACCGCGGATTTGTTAAAAAAGTCGGAATGCACTCTCAAGGATTTGGCTGATTCTTTCCTCCATAGGATAGCAGCAAGGGAGCAAATTCTTCCATATACAGACGTTGTGCGATGGGCGATTGAAGAAATCCCCATCACAGACAGAACTTTCAGCACAAGGGATGGAAGGATTTTTGGGTCGTTTAAGCCAGAAGACCTGAGGCAAATTTTTCATTTGCCTAAGCTGGAGAAGATATACAATAGCGCCTTCTTGGAGAAGTTTGCGAGCGAGAATGAGATTGAGTCCGAACCTATCAAGGACTGGAGGCAAAATCCAAATAAACACAAGCATGAATCCTCCGGTAAGTACTCGGTCGACTCTTTAGCTTCTCCTTATTGCTATGCAGGTATAATGATGTGTAGATTGTGGGGTTTACATGACTCTGCCATTTTTACCATTGAGATGGTTCCTCTCATGGAGGCGGCAGTGAAAAACATGATTATAGATTGGGCTACTATCCTTTCGGATAAGCTAGCAGTAGCTGTTAGTGACTTTAGGAATAAAACTAGAGTCACTGAGAGGA
>APFE031239254.1:15655-27811 GCA_000404065.3 Pinus taeda
ACAAATCCGAAGCGAATGGTATATCACTGCCCTGCCTGCCAATATAGCCATTTTTGTAGATCGGGCTGGGAAACCAACCTTAGCAGAAAATATGAAAGAAGCACTTGATGTGGAAAAGCACATCAATTCCTTAGAAAAGAAAGCTGCCTTGGAAGACAGAAAAGCTAAAAAAGTCTCTTTTAAAGAAGACTCGAAGAAGAAAAGCCCAAAAGACCCATATGACATGGAAGGATTGCAAAAGGTCCTGAAAACATTGTCCAACGAAATGATTGACATAAAGAAACAGGTGGTCGAAACTTCAAACAAAAGACCTTTTAGGACTTATAAGAAAATTGAAACAAAGCCACCTAATGTCATATCTAATGCAGATTCAGACCAGGAGGAAGAAGAAGAAGAGGCAACTCCACCAATTGACGATGAAGAAGAAGTAGCTGTGTCATGGAATGTGGGATTTCATACTCCCCAATTCTGATACTGATAATGAAGAAGAAGCCTTCCCAGTCACCACCAGAAGTAAAAATACTTATGAACCTGCCCAGGCGACTTCAAAGAAAAGGAGCACAGGTGCTGCTACAACGAAGGAAAAAGTACCTCCAAAGAAACCACCTATAGTAGTCCCTCAAAACCAGCCCTCAACTTCTAATTCCCCTTCAACATCTAAAACGTTAGTGGTATCCGATTCAATGGAATACAACATTGTTGATGATATGAAAAAGACCAAGGCCAGCATAACTATGTTTGAGCTTAGCAAGCTAAAGCATCAGCAAAAATTACTTCTTAAAGAATTGAATGTTGTTCCTTCTACTCCCCTTCCTAGTTCAAAAGCTGCTAATGATTCAGGCCAACCCCCTCCAGTTATGGTTGAAGCTACAGATTCAGTCCTAATTGGGGACAGGTCAAGCTCTCATACTCCACCATTCCTCCTGACTTATGAAATCTACAACAGAAACCTGCACAACTGTTTAATTGACTCAGGGGCATCTTCTAACATAATGCCAGGCTTCAGTTTGTTCCAATTGAACATTAGAGCCCTCAGAAGTCTTCCAATCCATATTGTTCAATTAGACAGAACTAAGTACAGTGTTGAGAAAATTAAAAATTCCGTAACTATCAGGTTGTTCTCTGATCCAGAATAGTTACAAAGGATTGACATTCTTATAGCCGATATACCTGAGTTTTACGGGTTGATTTTGAGTAGAGACTGGTTCGAAAAATTACATGGGTACATTTCTACTGATTGGTCACACATGTGGCTTCCTTATAAAGGTAAGCCAAATCAAATAAAGATAGACCGAGAAAAACATATGACCCATACAGTTACCGATTTTGAATAGGAAAACCATCCCGTAGCTTTTAACAACAACATTTTGGGCAATTATTCATCAGAATCATTCTTTGGCAACTTTGTTTCCCAACCCTCCCCTTTCTCAGTTAATCATTTTACATCTCAGATTGAAAATTTTTCACAATCAGATAAATCTAGATGTTTCAATGATAATGAGAAAACTGTGAATATGAATGTTAATACTCCTTTATTTTGGTCTTTGTATTTTGATGGCTCCAAGTCTAATGAAGGCTCGGGAGCAGGATGCATCTTGGTTAGTCCACATGGGGAAAAGACAATGTTGTCTTGCAGATTAGAATTCGAATGCACTAACAACACAGTCGAATATGAAGCCCTAGTTCAGGGTTTATATAAAGTAATCAGCCTTAAAGTGCAATATCTAAAAGTATTCGGCGATTCAGAAATTATTGTCAAACAGGTTAGAAATGCAATTCATTGCCTTTCCAATCACCTTAAGCATTACCAATCACTTGTGCAAGACCTTACTTCACATTTCTTAGCATTTAACATTTCCTCCATTCCTAGGTCCCAGAATTCAGCTGCCGACTTACTAGCCAATATAGCCTCAAGGATCCTACCTTCAGAAGACTACACCCCTGATAGATTTTCTGTAGAATTGATTTTCAGGCCTTCAATTCCCGACAACATCACTAATTGAAGAGTATTTAATCATGACGATGATATTTTACAATTTTTAACTTCTGAAAAGTCTTATGACAACCAAATCATTGAAGAGGATGAGCATGACTCCCAAATAAAGGAAACACCTCAAGAAAATGCAATTCCTAAGCCTATGGTAAAACTAGAAGATCTTTATGATATAAAAGACAGATTTAAACCTGTAACTAATACAAAGATCCAAAGCTCCACCCTAAGGGTTGAATTGGTAAATTTGGGCACTGAGCAAGCTCCTCAGAATGTGAATTTAGGATTAGGACTTTCTATAGAAGAGAAAGAAGCATTTGTTAGACTCTTAATGAAGAATAAACACATTTTTGCTTGGAAATATGATGACTTAAAGACTTATGACACATCTATTATCCAGCATACAATTCCAATGCTTCCAGATCAAAAACCTATTCAGCAGAAGTTAAGGAAAATACACCCAAATTTGGAAAGCCAGATTAAGTCGGAGCTTAACAAACTCCTTAAAGCCAAGATTATCTTTCCAGTCCGACATTCCAACTGGGTTTCTAATATGGTGCCTGTCAGGAAAAGGAATGGCGACATTCGAATTTGTATTGACTTCAGGAATCTGAACAGAGCAAGTTTGAAAGACAATTTCCCATTGCCTACTATGGAGCAAATACTCCAATCAGTAGCAGGTTCTGAATTGATGTCCTTTCTAGATGGTTTTTCAAGATACAACCAAGTCCTGGTTCATCCCGATGACCAGCTTAAAACTACATTTAGAACAAAATGGGGAACATATGCATATCAAAAAATGCCTTTTGGACTTATAAACGCAGGAGCGACATTCCAAAGAGCCATGGATATAGCTTTTAGGGGATTGATTAATCGAACAGTAGTCGTCTATTTAGACGATATAACTGTATTTTCTAAAGAGACGTCTAATCATTTACATGACTTGAAACAAATTTTTCAACGATGTTAAAGATATGGTATTTCCCTTAACCCCAAAAAGTCATTCTTTGCTCTTGATCAAGGTAAACTCTTGGGTTTTATTGTGTCTCGAGATGGCATTTATATCAATCCTGATCGGATCAAAGAAATTTTTGAGATACCATTCCCTCATAATAATAAATCGATGCAGTCATTTCTAGGCAAGATTAATTTTGTTAAAAGATTTGTACCAGATTTCTCTCACATTATTTTGCCACTCCAAAAAATGATTAAGAAAAATGCAGTCTTTAAGTGGGGATCACTAGAAAAAGAAGCTTTTGATTTGATAAAGCAATCCATAATCAACGCCCCCTCCTTAAATACTCCAAATTTCTCTAATCATTTCACACTGTATACTATCGCATCCAACTCTTCATACACAGCAATACTCACCCAACTAAATGATCACAATTTAGAGGCACCCATCTCATTTTTTAGCTCAAATCTTCAGGGTGCCAAACTGAATTACTCCGATGTGGAAAAACAAGCCTTTGCTGTGTTTAAAGCAGTCAAACATTATAGACCCTTCCTTCTAAAAACCCACACAAAAGTAATAGTTCCTTTCCCAGCTGTTAGGCAAATATTAATACAAAAAGAACTGGGTGAAAAAAGGGAAAATTGGGTCACAGTGCTTCAAGAGTATGACTTAGAAATTAGGCCAGAAAAGATTGTTAGGGGCCAAGGTTTTTGCAGGATATTGGCGGGAGCTTCCAACATTCCCGAATCAAGCGACATTGGTCCAACTGAAGAAATCAATCAGGCAAGTGTCACTGATTCTGAATCTCAATATGCAGATTTGATATTTTATTTAAAGAATGGTCATGATCCTCCACATTTATCCTACAAAAGCAAAAGGGCCATCAGGTTAAAAGCAAAGAGTTTTACAATTATTGATGATGTGCTTTTTAAGAAGAATTATGATTCTATTTTGCTGAGATGCCTTGATAAAACTGAAGCCCAAAAGGTTTTGCAGGAGTTACATGATGGACCAGCAGGAGGACATTTTGGAGCTGACACAATAGCTCACAAGATTATTCATGCTGGATATTATTGGCCAACTCTATTTAGAGATGCCCACGGGTATGCAAGGAAATGCCTCAATTGCCAAACTTCTAGTGGAAGACAACGAAAACCGGCTTTCCCTTTGCAACCAGTCAACATCGAACAACCATTTGAGCAATGGGGATTGGATATCATTGGGGAAATTAATCCACCTTCTTCCAAACAGAATAAGTATATTCTTACTGCTACCGACTATTTCACTAAATGGGTTGAGGCAATCCCTTTGAAGACAGCAAATTCTGAAGCAATCATTGAATTCATAGATCAATTCATTATTACCAGGTTTGCTGTCCCAACAGCTCTTGTTTTTTATAATGCTTCTTATTTCTCAAGCAATGTTATGTTTGATTTTGCTATCAAGAGAGGATTTAAGTTAAAATATTCTACTAATTACTATCCCCAGGGTAATGGTTTAGCAGAGTCCACTAATAAGAATCTAATCAAAATCATCAAACAAACAATCAAACAAAATCATAGAAATTGGCACAAATCCTTAGTGTTTGCATTATGGGCTGATAGGATAACATAGAAAGCTTCTATAGGAACCTCTCCGTTTAATCTTGTGTATGGAAAAGAAGCAATACTACCCACAAATCTTGTTCTTCCTTCTTTAGCCCTAGTGCAGTTCATTGAAGAAGCTCCTTCCTCTTCTATTCAGCTTAGATATGACCAAATCTTAAAACTAGAAGAAGAAAGAGAAAAAGCCAAGGATACTCATGCCAAACATCAGCAAATCATCAAAGCAGCTTTTGATTCAGTCTCATCAGGTTCAAAACAATTCCAAGTTGGCGATTTAGTTCTGAAATGGGACAAAGCCCATGAGGACAAGGGCAAACACACCAAGTTCCAGAAGTTATGGCTTGGACCATTTCAGATTTGTGAGAAAGTAGGCCATTCAACCTTTATATTGCAAGATTTAGCAGGTTTGAGGGATTCTCTCCCTGTTAATGGCCTCGTCCTAAAAAAATTCTTCAATTGAGAAGGTAACCCCTTCTCCTTTCATTTTATAGTTTGTAGGATTTTTAGGAAATAAAGTTTAAAGGTATCTTCCATTGACCTTTTACTATGTTTGAAAAAGTTGTCTCACAGAAGTATTATGAATATTTGCTTTCAATGAATAGAACTTTTAACCGAAAGGGATAATTTTTGGGAAATTAGGTATCATTGTATTATGAAACCACAATTTAAAATTGGTAAACTCCTCTCAAAGCATAGAAGTAATGTAAGTCATTTTCTGTTCTCAAATTGGTCTCAAAAGGTTATCAATATCAAAGATAGAGGTCAATTCAATTTCAGCATCTTCAACTCTTAACCTGTCATCCATTGATTCTTAAGGAAAAGATTGTTCATCCCATTCATTAAAGTTTATGATTGTTCAGAGTGTAATTCTAAAATATAAGATATTAAAGATAAGAGGTCTTATTACAAGCCTGCTTACCATGTTCATAGGGAAATAACTTAACTGACATTACCAATACTGCATACCAAAACAAGGTAATGGCTTGAAATCTCAAGACAAGGAGTCTCATCACGAGCTAGCTTGTTCAGTTAGACTACTACCAGTGAGTGGCATTGTCAATAGCTGGCCACCAAACCAGGGCAATGCCTTTTTATCCTGTCAATGACAGAAAAAAGAAAGATGAACAAAATATGAAAGCATGTTTTGAATTCATTCTGATAATCACACTCTTACTTGGATGGGACAATGGACAATTATATGGTTAAAAGGTATCCCTGTCGAGACTATAAACGTTTGCTGGCAGCAGAGGCTCTACCTATGACAGGCAAGTTTATTATAAAGGCTGATTTGGAGAGATTTTTCTATTTTTATCATTATAAACCAATAGAGGCCTATTTGAATCTTAAAATGAATTTATTTCAAATTAGCAAAAGGAGGAAGTTCGCAAAATTACTTCTATGATATTTAGAATGCATAGATACCTAGTTATATCAGAATTTTCCTTTGTAATTGGAACTCTATTTTCAAAAAAGTTTAAGAATTTTTTATTTTTCAGAGATAACTGGTTCTTCCAGTGAATCGCCAATTGTTGTGCTTTACAAACAACCCCCCATTTCATGTTATTTTTATTCATAAAAACATTAAAATATGAAATGGGTCCCTTTAAAATAAAATTGATATTAAAACTTTTACTTAACAAAAGTCCGATAATCAAAGGAGCGCTTTATAAAAAACCCTTTTAAAGCAATGTCCATTTAAAAAAGAAATAAAGTAAATATTCGGTCATTGCGATAAAGCGATCGCAAGATCGCATATCGCAATGACATGAGGGACACAACATAATGGCATAAGGCTCTCCGCCGATGCGATATACTATTCGGTGATCGGCAATCGGTGATACCCAATGCACTAGAAAAAGCACCCCATATCAATGCCCCGATGCGATAAGCTATCGAAGATCGGCAATCGGCAGTTCCCCTTTGTTTTAACTACATTGCGCATACGCCTTTCGCCGATGCGATATCGCAATCGGCGATCGGCGGGTCCTCTTGTTTGAACCTTAATGCACATATTCCTTTCGCCGATGCGATATCACAATCGGCGATCAGCGATATTCGATACATTGTTAAGCCAGACTTATTATAAGCCCCCGATGCGATGCGATAAGGCACGGTTTTCAATAGAAAGCCGTTAAAGTGATTGGAAAGCTCAATTTACTGTTATTTAAGGCATAATCACTCCCGGTCGGCCACCAATACGTCCATTGCATGCTTAAAGAGATCTTTCGACCAAATATTGATATAATGGGCATTTATAAGGTGGCAGGCTCTATACGGTCATTTAATAGATTCACGTCCTAAGATTTGTCCATAGATCATCTCCGCGCCTGTTTTAAAAAGCAAAATATATCAGTGCTCATCTATTCATTTGCTATCAGTTGTGAGTTTTATCGCTATCTCTCTGTGTTACGCCAAATTGCCTCCCTGTGCAGAATATAGTCTTAGACAGGAATTCGGGCATGATGGGTAAAAAGTCAAAGAAAATCGCAGGTGTTTCTAATCCACCAGTCGCAGGACAAGCCGCAACAAACAGCAAAAAAGGCCTAATATCCGACACAACATGCGCAGGCCTCGCCAGAGTAACTTGGCAAGGAACTTATGACTTAATTGAGGCCGAGAAACCAACGCAGACGATAGAAGAAGCTACCGCGGATTCGTTAAAAAAGTCAGAATGCACTCTCAAGTATTTGGCTGATTCTTTCCTCCATAGGATAGCAGCAAGGGAGCAAATTCTCTCATATACAGACGTTGTGCGATGGGCGATTGAAGAAATCCCCATCACAGACAGAACTTTCAGCACAAGGGATGGAAGGATTTTTGGGTCGTTTAAGCCAGAAGACCTGAGGCAAATGTATCATTTGCCTAAGCCGGAGAAGATATACAATAGCGCCTTCTTGGAGAAGTTTGCGAGCGAGAATGAGATTGAGTCTGAACCTATCAAGGACTGGAGGAAAAATCCAAATAAACACAAGCACGAATCCTCTGGTAAGTACTCGGTCGACTCTTTAGCTTCTCCTTATTGCTATGCGGGTATAATGATGTGTAGATTGTGGGGTTTACACGACTCTGCCATTTTTACCATTGAGATGGTTCCTCTCATGGAGGCGGCAGTGAACAGCATGATTATGGATTGGGCTACTATCCTTTCGGATAAGCTAGCATTAGTTGTTAGTGACTTTAGGAACAAAACTAGAGTCACAGAGAGGAAAATTCCCCCGTTCTACTACAGTGCATATATCCTGGATACCTTGTGTTTTAATTCTGAATTCCCTATTCTTGGATGGAGGTGGACCGCACAGGACCCCTCGCCCATTCATATTTACCATCGCAAGATGTGGAAGTCATCCTATAAAAGTCACATGTATCAGATTTGTAATGGTTTCATGGTTCCTGTTTATTATTCAATTTTTGATAAGCCTATTCCAAGGATCTCCTACCTAGCCTCTTTTGACTTGCTAGCAGTGGGTAGTTGGTTTGGTGAAGAGTATTTTACTTATGTTAGAGTCTTTGGCAGCCAAGCCAATCCTCATGTCCTCCCCTTATATGTCCCTCACAAACTGCTAGCAAGGGAAATTGCATACCAAATTACAGCTGAGAGCACCACACAGACTCTCAAAAAGGAGAAGAAAAGGGGCTGGCCTACTTTTCCCTTCAAATGTGGAGTCTTCGCCCTGCATGATCTAAAACATGCGGAAAAAGAAGCCACGAAGATTCAAGCTCTAAATCTTGCTACAATTCCGAATAGGGCATTCGACCCAAAGCGAACGGCATATGCTGCTTTGGAACATGCCAAATTAGCGACATTTGATCATAAAGAAGATATGTTTGATGATGTTTTCGCCTCAGCCGAATCGATATTTCAAGCCAGACAACTCGTCAAGATGCGATACAACGATGAAGGGATAATTGAGTTTAATAAACTCAGGGAGCAGAGGTTGCAAACTCTGCCTCTAGATTTATTAATGCCAACCCAAGCAGCATCATCAAGCGAGTCTGGCCAACAGCAGATAAAGGAACCTCCTGCTACAACCAAGGCCAACAATAATGAGCAGGAGGAGCAACAAAAGAAAGATCAAGAGGAGAAGCTGAAGAAAGAAAAACAAGAGCGCTTAAGGAAAGAGCAGGAAGAGCGCTCAAAGAAAGAAGAGGAAGATAGACAGCGCAAAGAGCAGGAGGACAACCAGCAAAGAGAGCAGGCAGAAATGCGGCAGAAGGAACAGGAGCAGCAAGAAAATAAAAAACAAGAACAATTGCTAAAGGAGTCTCAGTCTAAACACACCACCACCGATACTATCAAGGGTGCTATCACAGACCCTGAACTGCAAAAGGAATGGCAGCAGTTCAGCACCATTATCAGTGGGGGAAAAGACTCACAGAATACTGATACTCCTAAAACCAGCAGTGTACAGGATGATACCTCATCTCAGGTTTTAAGCGGAACCAGCGGCCCACCTAAAACTAAGAATGTGGAAATAATCCCGAAAGGTCCTAGCGACCAAATCAATCTACAAGTAGAAGATATTCCTCCATTGAATGTCTTCTACAGCCCAAAGCACAGAGCAGTGGTGAAACGATCGAAGAAGAGACGAAGGCTTGATCAACCTTCCATCTTTCCAGAACAAACGGTCATGGGCAATGTAGTATGGAAGGAGAAACTGGATCCCTCCGATGATCTGACTAAATTGTCACAGTACGCTGGAGCTTATTCAGCTGCAACCATCGACAAAGCATCGGAGGTAAGTCTTTTGTTAAAGACTAAAGACCAGGAAATCTCCACGTTGCAAACAGAATTAGCTGGAATAAAACAGAAGGTAATGCAAGCAAAAGAGCAATTAGCAGCACAACAACAGAGGACAGCGCAAGCCGACGAACAGTTAGTGGAGCAACAACAAATTAATAACCAATTGGCTCAGCAATGGGTGGAAGAGAAACAGAGGATTAATCAGCTAGCGATCCAAAAACAAAATGAATTAACGAAGGCTTTGGAGCAATTGAAAGCGGCGAATGAGCAATTGATGAAAACTAAGGATGAGCATATCGCTCAAATAACAGCGCAGCTAGAGAAGGTTAAAGGAGATTCGCAGATAACAGAGTTCAGGAAGGAGGCAATGTTGATAAACAATGCACTAATATCACAAATTTAACTCCTGTGTCAACAAATCTCTCAAGCGGAGCCACTCTGTGAATTAACTGCATCCATAAACGAACAGGTGGAGAAAGTTAGGGATGACTTGAATCAAGCCGATGAAGCTATTACTGCATATCTTGAATGGCAAGATTCGAAGTCGGGAAAGGAATCCAATTTGCCCAGAATACTTGAGGTTCATAAAGACATACTGTTTACAGAATGGCACACACGGGTGTTAAAGGTAGAGAGAGCAGCATCAAGATGTAGATCAACTTCTAGTAATTTAGTTGATATAGTTAATGACACTCTCTACCTAGCAAACATGATTTCCCAAAGCACGCCTGGAAAGATTACTACAACAAATGCATTAGAGCAAACCTGTTATCCAGAGCTAGAAGGTAGAGGAAGATTAATTGCCAGAGTTAATAGTTTAAACATGGAAACATATTGGCACTTCCTAATCAAGCCTCATGAACAAAGAGCCGCCCTTAAGTGTTTAACAGATGCCATCCAATGTATGATCCCCGACATCCAAGACGCCACCTACGCTGCCCAGCTCAGTTCGCGGCTCAACAAACCTCCTGAAATTGAGCCAATGCTTGCCATTAATCAGCTCAGATTAAAGGGAAAGCAGCCGACAGAATGAATCATCCTCCCAGCTCCTCAGATACGCCAGCAGAAATAGAACAAAAAGTTATGATTCACTTAGTTAGCATTTTCTGTTTTGGTAGATATTTTAGATTACATAGTAAATTTAATAAGACCCTTTCATGTCTTTAGAAAGGGTCGTAAAATTTTGTAATAGACTTAACAGACTGAAGTTTGCACTATTGTGCTTCAGCCTTTATTCTTTTATGAAACTCGACCAGTCGCTTTTACTTTAATGAAGAAATTTCTTGATACAATTGTGCACTATGGTCATTGATTAAGGAATGTTTATGCGTTAAGGGAAAAGCCACACATAGCGATTGATATCTGGGATTGGCCTACAGCTCAAATGGTACTTCTATCTTTGTCTGAAGTCATTCTGTGTATATGAATTGTTATGTAATTATCTTGTTATCATTGATTGTATGCATGCGTTATAACGGCAAATCTTGTTCATTCCACTATTGGGTGTTTATATGATATGCCTTTACTTTTAATCATGTATATGTTGATGATATAAATGTGCAAAGTGTAGTAATATCGCATTAAATCGTTGCGCTTAACTATTTAAGCACAGCAATCCTAAATAATTCAATATCTATGTCTTAAGGATACAGACATCTATATGTTTATCTTTGAGATATAGAGCATCAAAAGCTACACTTTAGAGCTCAATAGATTCCCGGGATAGTTTCATTTATTTATATTTTGTCAATAGTATTAGTCTTTCGCCTATCACTAGTGTTATTTATAAAGCATTCACTCATCCCATTTTATCTATTGCTGGGAAACTGGTCCCATTATCCCCAGTCGCAGCCACTATCCCAAACGGAAAAGGAGCTATACTAAGGTCTGGATCGGGTGGTTTCCCCAATGTTGTTGCAGCAATTTTCGAGGCATCAACATTTTTGGCGCTAGAAGGAGGGCCCTGACTGTGAATGGCAAGCAAACCCAAAATTACAAGTCATTCTAAGAGTAATTCTCCCTCCAAATCTCTTAGTTATTCTCGATTGCATGCTGGTTCTCCAACGCGCAATCAAGAAGAACAGGAATCAACTACCACTGCTCACACCCATCATACTTCAGAATAATTGAGTCTTGAATCCCCTGAAGTCCAGTCTCTTATCCATAAACTTCATACCTTCTCGATTTCGCCACAAAAATCTGAAGTATCACAAAGCAGTGCGACTTCGCAGTTCAATATATCTCATCCACTTACCAGACTCTAAAGTGGAAAGCTTGGTATCGAACCCATTGAGTTCCCTTTACCCGAAAGGAAAAGGGCCAAGAAAAATAGCAAATGGTCTGATAGTGAAGAACTTTCTTCCACATCATCCGTTTCATCTCCTCATCTGCAAAGTCAACCACCCACTCCTCCATTACATATTGTTGTCCACCAGGGAACAGAAGCCTCGACATCTCAATCTTCTCACCCTTCAGTATCATCTGCTTCCCATACATCTGGAATCCCAATTATAGTATCAACCACTGGTACTATTACAATGGTAGATCCATGGACCAGACCTGGCGCGGTCAATATGCCTGCACCATTGCATCCTTTACCAGATGCCCCTGAAAAGTGGCTCCCTAAATTTAACCCAGATGATGGAACTCAGGCCGAAGAACACATTAATAATTTCATGCTGTCGGTCAACTTGAAAGGGGTAATGCAAGAAGATGTGGTTGTCAGACTTTTCCCTTATACTTTGCAAGGATCAGCAGGATCCTGGTATTTCTCCCTACCCTCTGGTTCTATTACCAGTTGGGATACATGCCAAGAACAGTTTCTTACTAAGTATGGAGATGATAGGTCTTTAGCAACTTTAATAAA
>APFE031239258.1:2545-13643 GCA_000404065.3 Pinus taeda
TCTTTAAAATTGAAAAAACAAGTTGTGTCAAAGCGTCTAAAATTCATTTAATTCGAAAAACATTTTTCCCTTTTATTTTGAGTTGATCAAGTAATCTGCAATCGTGGAAGAAAGTCAATCAAAAACCCGTCGTTTGTGGAGACTTACAAGTCAACCGTCGTTGACTCTGGAAGTGAAACCATTCTAGACGAAGCGAAATCGTTTGACCAGATCAAAGTCCCCTAAGTTGGTTGGAGAAAGCACTCCAACATCCTCAGAGACTCCGGTTGCTCTGAACATTTCTAGTATCCCTGCCTCAACAGAAGAAATTCCGCAACAACAAAAGGACATTACAACTGATCCTAGTGTGACGGTTAACACTTCTATTCCTGAACCGGCTCCATCTATAGTTGATTCGGAAGGTGTTACTCCCCAACCGTCTATTTCTGTAGAACTTATATCTTATTTGGCACCATAAATATTTTACGGACCTGACGGTCTGCCTCTTCCTCCTAGATTGATTGCCATAGAAGCGATTGTGGAAGATCCTCCATCTAGCACTCCAATGCAACTTGGAGCTGGGATCACCCTGTATCCTTCTTGATCAGAAGGTATTCACCCACCATCAAAGGTTCCTGAAGAATCGCTGAGGAATCTTTCAGATAGGCTTAATATGTTTGAACAACCATCGACATCAAGGACTGTGTTACCCGACATAGCAACAATAGAAGCTCCTTCCGCTACTCTAACAATGTTCGCCGACATGCCGTCTGTCCCAACCAGCTTTCAATCGCTGGATGGAGTCCATATAGGGGCTATTTCGACATTATGGATTGTTCCCATTTGTTCGTCCGGAATTATATCTGGAATCTCTTACGTTGAGTCTCAACAAATTGATCCTTCACAAGGTCAATTTGGGCAAACTGGTCTCCAAAGGCAAATCATTCCTTTGAGTACTGGATTACTGTTGTATGGAGGACTGTATACCCTTTCATTGCCTTCCTCGGAAGGACAACCATGCATGAGTTCACAACAAAATTTGGGTTATGTTGGAATCATGACTAGGGGTTGGGTGCCAATCCTATCTCAACAACCAAGAGTTGTATGCTTAATACAACAAAGTTTACCTATGAAAAATATCCCCACTATGCCGGCTATTGTAGCAGTATTGCAAGTACAAGCATCACCAGTTGTATGCCAACCTCAAGTTTCGCAGGTTGTAATGAAACAACTCCTGTACCTACGACACAACCGCAATCACCAACTAGTGGAATGGCACAGGTTCAAACGGGGAACACCAACCCCCATCTTGGTCAAACAGTCAGTACTGGAAAACAACCCATGACTTCACAACCATGGCTAGTGCAATACCAACAACTGCAATTCTAGCAGGCTTACCAAGGATGTGAGCAACAAGTCTTTGCAAGTAATGGGTGGCCGTATCAACCATATCATAATGGTTATGTCCATCAACCTTACCAAAGTTACCAACATCAAATGCACTATGCTGGTATGCAAAGACCGACTACTCAAATGATTCCATCTTATCCTGGGTATGCTCAACCAAGCCTGAATCAACAGTTTCCTTTTGTGGCAACTTTAGAGTTACCGGATCTAAGTCGACTAACGAACGATCCAATTGCCTACGCCCCTTGGTGGTCGGTGATTCTGCATAAACTTCTGTCTGATATTCCTAAATTTAATGGAAATCCAGGTGAAGACCCGTCGAATCATGTGATGACCTTTCATCTATGGTGTTCATCAAACACTCTCAATGATGATTCGATTAGGCTTTGCCTCTTTCAGCGCACGTTTAACTGGTCTGGCAGCAAAGTGGTATATCGAACTTCCTAAAGCTTCATTTGATAACTTCAATACCCTAGCCATAACCATTTTAACCCATTTTCAATTACCTATAAGGTACGAAATAGGAACTGAGCTACTTACCAATTTCAAACAAACGACAGCCACTCACATATCTGATCATATTCATGAGTGGCGACGTCGTCCTAGAATGGTAAAGATGTATGTTCCTGATCAGCTATTGGCTGAATGGTTTATTAAGTCACTGTTACTCGCTATTACAGAAGATGTGGCAAAGGGAGGAGTCGTCGCTGAAGAGAAAGTTATTGCTCGTGCACAATATCTAGACTTGATCTATACTCAGTTTGGCACACTCTACGATAAAATCCCTGACGCCCCTAGACCAGAATTTTCTGTTCCTCTGCCTCCTAAATCAAACAAAGACTCTCATGCCGGCGATGGTGTGATAGGTACGACAAGCACTAAAACTGCAAACGCTACATCGAAAAAGGCCCACACAGTTTTGAGTCAAAATGAAAGTGAGGAACTTATAGCCTCGGAAGTAAATGTCGTGTCGATAGACAAAGGCAAAGAATCCAAGCAACCAGGAGGCAAGAAGAAAAAACAAGGGAAGAAGAAAAATCAAGAGGACTCATCTCCTAAAAAATCTTCTGCAAACCCTTCTGGGATTAGGAAACCAAAAACTCCGTGTCATATATGTGACGAGGAACATTGGACCAATGAGTGTCCATATAAAGAAGAACTTAGAAAATTCTTCAAAAGTTCAAAAACCTCGGCTGTATTGATTGATCCATTTCCGAACCCAGGAACAAATCTGGTTGCTAGCGAAAATGCTTCCCCGTCCCAGGTGCTAATGTTATCAGTTTCAAAGCAACTGAATGATGCTCTCATATCAACAAGAAGTAAAGATTACGGGAATCCACAGATGTTGAACAACAAGGATAATGATCAACCTAGTAGTTCAACAACAACTTCGACCGAAGTTGTGCCACCCATGATTCCTGAATTAACAATAAAATCACCAAAGGAAGTAGTACACAAATCGACGTTTAATCCTCATGCCCGAGTAGCACAACATTATAATATAGTGGAGGATTTAGCCCAATCGCCCTCCGCGATGTCAACTCTTGAGGTACTGCAAAATTTCCCCTCCCAAAAGAAGGCTTTATTATCAGCAATAGGTGGGATTGACCCAACGGATTCCAATATTTTATCTTTTAATCACAAAGGATACGACCCTCAGTTACCAGCTCAAATAGCTTTCCACATTCAAGTGAAAGCCCTCAACAAAACTCTTCATAAAACAATTGTTGATTAGGGGGCATCCACATGTATCATGTCGATGAGTTGCTGGAAAAATCTAGGGTCTCCATCCTTGTCGCAATCATCCATGACGTTAAAAGCATTTGATGGACGAGCATACACCCCGTATGGAATATTAAGTAACTTGCAAGTCGAACTGGGGGGAAAAACAGTAGAAATCGATGTTGAAGTCATCGACGGAAACCTCGATTACAACATCCTACTGAGAAGACCCTCGATATATGCCATGGCAACCATTGTGTCGACCTACTTTAGGAAAAATTGCATTTCCTTCCCAAGGAGGAATTACAATCATCAACCAACAAACTTTTCTCCCCAACAGTTCGCAAGTTACGGGAAGCATTCCGATGATCCATGGAAGCCCTAGCACGCTTCACAATATCGGAGTAGGCCTACTAAAAGACCCTAAATTAATGGGAACTTTTACCCTACCGCCTCCTACAAATTTGGCGGAAGTGGCTAATGTAGGAACCTGCAGTATGATATCTTCCATTCAAAATATGTTAGAAAACGATGTTAAAATGGATCATCTACAAGTTTTTCCTCTAACCCCACTGGAAATATTATAGCAATCAATGTTTTCAGCATGGGAGGAAAACCCGCATCAATGCTTATCAAGCGTTTGGATAGACAGGTTTAAGGAATATGGCACCTCTTCAGATCCTTGGTCACGAGTACACTCTACAGACGAAGGAATCATTCAATCGATGATGATTGATGGGGCACAATGGGAATATTACCACCATCGTTCCCATCTTCTGAACTGGATAGAAGATAGTTCCGGTAACCTACACCATCCTTCAGTATTTGACTTTCTGGCGAATACTGTAAATACGGTGGATTCCAAGAGAAAACTATCCAATATTGAAGAGACTACTGCCATAAATATCTCAACCAAAACAGATGTTGTAGAGAATATTCATGTTGGCAAATCTTGTTCTTCTTCAGAACTGGAAATATATAGCACTCTCTTTCGCGAGTTTAGACATGTCTTTTCTTGGTCATATGATGCAATGCCAGGTATTGACTCGAGCATAGTTGAACACAAAATTAAGATGTATCCAAATGTCAAACCGGTATGATAGCGGCTACGGCAGGTGCACCCCAAGAAAGCCGTTGCCATCAAGGCAGAAGTTGAAAAACTCCTCCATGCTGGTTTCATTTACCCCATTCCTCTGACTGATTGGGTATCGAATATTGTTCCTGTGATGAAAAAACAAGGAACGATTAGAGCATGCGTCGATTACAGGGATGTGAATCAAGCTTGTCCAAAAGACAACTACCCTACACCCTTTATTGACCAGATAATTGATGAATGCGCTGGATGCGAAATATTTTCGTTTATGGATGGATTTTCCGGGTATAATAAAATAAATATCCGCCCACAGGACTAGTCAAAGAATGCATTCATTTGTCCGTGGGGCACATTTGCATATCGTAAATTGGTTTCAATAATGCAGGGGAAAATTTTCAGAGAGCAATGAACTATGCTTTCCATGACATGAAAAACATCGCTCAACCATATCTCGATGATCTCCCAGCTCATTCATGAAAGCAGACCGATCATCCG
Organism: Pinus taeda; assembly: GCA_000404065.3. NCBI lineage: Eukaryota > Viridiplantae > Streptophyta > Pinopsida > Pinales > Pinaceae > Pinus > Pinus taeda. Next base: position 7,242 of record APFE031239258.1, read on the forward strand.
CGCCATTTGAAGAGCGATATTTCTACATTGCTGACACTACAAGATACAACTCAATCTGCACAAATGTGTGTTTTGTGTCAGTTCTGGTCATTTACTTGGCTTCGTGGTCTCAAAGGATGGGATTCGTCTTGACCCTTGCAAATTTCAGGCAATCATAAATTTGCCTCCACCTTCAAACTTGCTTCAGATTCAGAAACTCCAAGGGAAAGCAAATTTCCTTAGGAGGTTCATTCCAAATTACGTCGAACTAGCTAAAGGTTATACTCGTCTATTGAAAAAAGAAGTACCCTTCGTTTGGGATTAGGTCACACAAGCTTCCTTTGTGCTTTAAAGCAATCTCTAATACAAGCATCATTAATGTATGCTCTTGATTATCAAAAAGACTTTAACCTGTATCTGGCTGCAGCAGATACGACCATAGCAATGGTTTTAGTTCAAGAAGACAATGGAATTGAACATCCTATATATTATTTAAGCCAAAAACTTAATGATATGGAAATGAAATACTCCTACATTGAAAATCTCACCTCGCAGCTGTTCGCGATATAAGAGATTCGACACTACGCCTCTTCAAGAGAACTACCATTTTATCACATGCAACCCCATGACTTATATTGGTCGACAGTTGCTGGGGGGCAAATATTCAAAATGGATAGCAATTCTACAAGAAGTTGATCTGGAATTCAAAAATCCAAAATCAAAGAAAGCCCTGGTATTCGCGGAGTTACTATGCGATCTCCCATCGTCGTCCAACGATGCAACATCCAAAGAAGAAATCGTGGATGAAAATTTGTTCATGGTATCTTCAAGCGATCTGTGGTACAGAGATATAATCATCTATCTCCAGACACAAACATATAGGTCCAATACCTCACGCCCCGAACAACGACGTATTCGATACCAAGCGAAAGACTACGTGATCGTCGGTGATACTCTTTACCGTCGTGGTATCGATACAGTTCTGCAGAGATGCCTCACCCACGAGGAGGCCGAAAAATTCCAGAATGATTGTCATTCAGGCACATGTGGGGGTCATCAATCTAGTTATGCCACAGCGAAAAAAAATTTGCGAGCATGATACTTTTGGCCAACAATGTTCAAAGATTGCATAACCGCAGTCAGAAGTTGTCATGCTTGCCAAATTTTCGATAGCAAAACTAGAAGATCACCCACACCGCTGCAACCAGTAGTAGTTGTTGGGCCATTCGCCAAATGGGTCATAGATTTCATGACATGTAACCCCACCTCAGTCGGGGGGCATGGGTATCTCATAGTCGTAGTAGACTATTTTACCAAATGGGCCGAGGTGATGCCTACATTAAACAACAACGGTGAAACGGCTGCCCTTTTCTTTTTTAATAATGTAGTCTCCAGATTTGGTGTTCCACAGGCCATAGTCACAGATCATGGATCGCATTTTCGCAATCACATGATGGTTGAGTTGGCTACCAAATTAGGACTGTCCCACGACAGCCCTACTCCGTATTATCCGCAAGCTAACAGACAAGTTGAGGTGATCAACAAAGTCCTAAAGTGCATGCTGCAAAGGATGATCGGAGTCCACAAATGGGATTGGCACCTAATCCTGTACTCGGCCTTATGGGCATATTGGACATCGGTAAGAAATGCGACTGGGTTCACACCTTTTCAACTTGTGTACAGTCTTGAAGCAATCTTACCTATTCAATGTGAAATCCCGTCCCTCAAACTCATAGTCGACCTTCTCCTCGGAACCTTAGAAGAAGAGGCTCATTTCTTGGAACTAATCCAATTGGATGAAACCCGTCATGATGCAGCTTCGGCCAATGAAGCTCATAAGAAACGAGTCAAAGCACTGTTCGACAAGAATGTCAAACCTCGCGTCTTCTCAGAAGGTGACCTAGTCTTACTTTACAACCAGGAATCTGATAAGTTGGGAGCAAGGAAATTCAAATCGTTATGGATGGGTGCCTATATTGTTAAGTGAGTATTAGTAAAAGGAGTCTACGAGTTGATGGACTATGATGGGATTCCACTGGCACAACCTCGCAACGGGTTGTACCTCAAGCGTTACTATGCTTAATTCCGCGTAGTAATCCTCATGCTTTTGTTACATTTTTGCTTTTGCCAAGAGAATTTATTTTGGTTAGACAATCCTCTTTTTAAATTCGTTGCAGATGTTGAACCTACTGGAATCATTCGTTGGATATGCCGACGAAGCAAGTCGTAGTTCACGGAACCTGTCTTTTGCAGCATGGGCAATTTTCAATCCCAACGGTGAGTTAGTAAGTTCAGAGGAGTGTGTATTGGTCGGTCAATGAACAATATCGCTAAATATAGCGCATTTATAGAACTCCTCTCTAATGCCATCACACATGGCATATGCCGACTTTTCGTCAGGCTAGACTCATAGCTTGTCATTCTACAACTCACTGGCATCTATTCTGTACGAAATCCAGCTATCTATCGCATGTTCCTAAGAGTCAAAATTTTGGAAAGACAGTTTGATTTCATCCAATATCAACATATTTCTAGAAGTTTAAACACATTAACAGACTCATTGGCAAATTATGTGTTAGATAGGCATTTGCGACATTTATAAAAAGAAGCATTACATCAATATATGCAGCAGGATCATGTAACTTAACCAAAATAAAGCTCCAAAAATCAAAAATATATTCATAACTGTTTATAGTTTATACATACTGTTCTGTAACTGAGACAAAATTGGTCAAATGACCCAAAAGTCAAAATTCTAGGGGGCATCCTAGTCTAATGATGCTGGTGATAGCAAGCCACCGCCTGTGCAATCATGCGTAAAAGCCTAGTCCATCGACTCGGCACTCTAGTAGTATGTTGCTGCAACTGCAGAGGCAGCTCGTCGGTCCTCACATCCGGGATACCAAGGGTAAGACCCTCGATCTAGTCCTGTAGTGCTGAAAGAGTCTTGACCACATCAAGGTCGCGAAGGATGGCCCTCCCCATAGCCTCTCCTGCTGGAGCGGCCGCTGGGTCTCTGCGGCGTATTGCCGGTCAAACTGGTCCAACATCTGCATGAGCACATGAGTTTTAATTAGTCTTGATAAAAAAACATAAGAACATTATAAAGAACAATGAACAGAGATATGGTCAGAAGAATTACCCATGGCACCCCACTGCTCACCAGCCGACAACACCAAATCCGGGTCACCCCAGAAATCCATACCAACATATGGGAACCTGGCATAAACCATCTCCTGACGATCGGACCACTCGAAGAAAGTATCAGAAAAATAATTTTGGGGTTGGCCAGCATGCCAAGACATGAGGTCAACCCATCTCTGCATCCGTGGTTCAGTCGGTGGAGGCAGGCCAAGTGAAATGTACTGCGGCTGCATCAGTGGGATTCTCTCCAAAGCGAAAGCAGTCAAAATAGAACCATAGCTGAAGTTCTTGGATCTTCCACTTTTCACCTTGGTCAATTGTTCTTTCATCACAGAGAGTACTGCATCACACCAGTTGAACACCTTCAGTTCAAGGCATTCCAAAGCATACTGCATGTAAGACCTGTTAGCTATGTGAAGAGTAGAACTACCAGCCAGTCTTGCAAAAGTGAACAGAATGGTCCGCAAGGGCCGATCAGTGACATCTCAGATATTGATCTTGCCATCCGTACTCGGCTGAGATCCCTCTCTGCAGTGTCGGCGAACGTACTCCCTCACGGACTCACCCCCATGGGCGGAGCCTGATAATGAGAGAGGGGCACCATGCCTCGATAAACCGGTCAGAAAATAGATGTCCACGACAGTCAAGGGGATCGATTTGCCCCTAATCTGGAACACCTGGTTTATAGGATCCCAGGCATTGAGGATATATTGCAACAAACTGATTTGTTGCCTCATGCTAGAGATACGGAAAAACTTCAACAAGCCACAGTTCCGCAATGAAGCTACTGTGCCCGGATCATGTAAAGCAACAACGTCCTCTTCTTCATGCTCGCATTCTCACCATGTAACAACCATTTTTCTTCGATGAATCTCTGAAAAACAAACAAGAGAAGAGCCAGGATCTTCATTTTGTAAAAAACAAGCAACAATCTATGAGAAAATTGTGCAAAAAATTTCCTCCTTGCGCCCATCGCACCCCAATAAGTGTACTAGGAGTGATGCATACTGCCTAGTCAGTGAGAAGACGAGTATGCATCGCACCTTTTGATTAAGGAAGGGTGCAATCGTGCCAGGGTGAGTTCTTCAAACCCCAGAGGCTCAGAAGAACAAGGAAACAGGCTCAGAATTCAAAAAGAAAGGAATGCAATTGAAGAGCACAAGTTTAGCTCCTACCTGGTCCAAGCGGTGTCAAGAATCGTCGACAGAATCTCCCGGAATCAACTAGTGAAAATTAGGGCGGGGGAAATCACCTCCAAAGCTCCAACAAACCAAATTAAAATGAAATGGTAAAATGAGAGGTAAAAGTCACTTTTAATTTACCATGCACGTAATTCGAGTAAAATATTAGTGTTCTTAACTCATTTATCAAGCATATGTTTTCATTTCTAATCGGTTTGATGAAGCAAATGACCAGGCAGTACAATCTTTGAAAGAACAGAATGCTAATGGTGAATCAAAGACTCAATGACCATTATCACGAGCAGTTTTAGCGCATAGTTCAAGCTCGTTAAAAAATAAACATAAGTCATGAGCAAATGTTTCCCCCAGCGTTTAAGTCATTAAAAAATGAACCGGTAAATAACCATTGTGAATGCCTTATCGCTAGCTTTTGAGCCTTGGTCGTGTTCTCATCATCACCTCCACTCTGTTTTAGCCGATCATTCACCCCCATATGATTTTTTACCCCTTCAAGGAACATCTACAAAGAGTGATTCTATTAGCCATCCTTGTGACACTGCCGTGATTGGAGAATTCCAAACCTTACCTGGAATCAACTGCTACCTGAAACCATCACTCGTTCCTCGAAAACAAGTCTCCTTTAAGCTCTTTTCAACTAACTCATAAAATTTGAAAATATTGCCAAGCAATTGGCCTCTCCGGCTCATTAAAAGTCATCGGAAGTGTTATCCCTCCTCTAGATTTTAATCTTTTTGGACCTAAGGGATTATTACATAAAAATATCGAGTGCTTGTCTTGTTCGGCTCGTTAAAAATATCGAAAAGTCATCCCTTTTGTATTATTTAACGCTTTTTCGGACTTAAGGGATTACATGACGAAAAAGAATCGTTGGAGTCTCCTTTCCGTTCCTTTCAGACTCTCTAAAATTGAAAGGGACTGAGTTATCTTTGTCGTTAAACTCGTTAAAACCGAATAGCGACAAACTCGTCCGCATGGACGAGAATGAGTTTCACTGTCACTAGGCTCGCTAAAATATAGTGACAGGTTCACCCGAAGAGTGGATTATAGAACAAAAATAGAGAGGTATTGGTCAGCAATGACTGGGAAAATTGGGAAGAAAACTTGAAAAAGATTTATTGGTAGCAAGTCGCTCTTGAACATGGCACTTTCCTTCCGCATGCACGCCGAGTTGGGTTGTTCCATTCACTGGTCATCACCATTGGTCCATCACACCATCCATATTTGGGTTGACACTACCAATCCATCGTTAGTGTCACCGATATGTTCAAGAGAAGTCATTCAGACAATTCACCTATGTCTCACCCACTGCAATACATTCATGCTCCATTCCTTCATGACCGCCACCCTGAACCCTGTATCGTCAGATTGTTTTACCTCAAAATATTTGCTTCATTCCGGTCGTTATGTGGGATTCATTAGTCCTCCTGCGAGGGTCACTTTTGTCAACATCAACTCATTATCCAAGAAGTGACTTAGGAACAACCTTTCAGACTTTGAAGCTGCATGCCTCAATGGCAAGTTCTCACTTTTGGCGACAGGTTTACATCAATGGCCTCCGACGAGAGATTTTACGTGGTGTTCATGCCAAGCCTTTTTTCACACCACGTGAATTGCTACTTGTAGTGACCTTGAGGGTTCATTGTCATTATTGGTGATTCCTCTCGCGCCTGTTAACAGCTTACATCATTGGCTGGTAATCAGGCGATGTCTTTCCATGTTCGACTCCAGAACATTTTTCACATGGATCGACTTGTAGTCCGAGTGAAGATTGAACGAGTTTTGAAGACCCCAGATCTAGTTTCATCCATCCAGGCTACGATATATTCAGGAATATAAAGACATCAAATGTACATCATTGCCAAACAGATGATCATCCAAATCAAAGGATGATGAGTCAAAATCATCAGTCTGCCACACAGACGATCGTCTGTTCTACGTACATGAAAATGAATTTATAAAGCTGAGCATGGGAATGCCCGCCTCAGCTAGATCATGAAAAAATGTTGTCAAAATAATGTATTGTATTGTATCTTATTACAGGTCGCCTCCTAGCTCGAAAAAACTTCGGATCCTCATA
>APFE031239264.1:0-27296 GCA_000404065.3 Pinus taeda
CATTTATGTAATGTAAAGGAGGTTGCCCCCTCGAAGAGGCTGAATTCTAAGGCGTGGATCTATCTTTTCTATCTTTTTCTTGAGCTAGTTTCATAACAATATATGATGATCCTTTACAATATCCTCTACTTACACTAAGTTTGGATTGTACCTTGCATGAAAATAAATCATATGTGGATAGTGGGCCACTTACTTCTTTCCTATTACACTATGTGTGCCTAAAAGGAGATGGAAAAACCGAGTGATTTAAGAAAGATTTCATATGCAAGCCCAACATCGTCTAAAAGACGCAAGGGAAGTAGGGGCTACTCCCTTTCTTTAGTAACACTCCTAGACCCAAAACTAATGAATAATAAAAATTCTTTGGTTAGTAAAAATGATGTGTGGATAATGGGTCATTTACTCTGCTAATTAAGCAATGTGACTTATTAAAAATGACAAAATAAATTGAAAAAATATGTGGATGTTGACCACTTAATTTTCCTCTTAATTAAGATATGTGTGCAATGAAATTTTTTGAAGTAAATACTATGTAATTACTCTACTACTAATGATTAGTAAAGAAACTAAGCAATTTGAACTAACTGAGGAAAAAAATATGCAGAGGTGGATGCAATTCACTAAAGGTTTCCAATTACCCAGGAAAGAAAAATTACAATGTTTTTTTGTGTTCTCTGTAAACCATGCAAGTTTTCATGTGCACAGACATGCAGACTGTGCATCTATCTATGATAAAAGTCACGCCACCAGTAGAAAAAAATCATAAGTAACTTTTAGGCCGAGAACAAGTCCAAGAGGGCCTGCAAAAGTTCAAAAGAAGTCATAGAGGCACAATGGAGTAAAAAATCAGAGAGAAGGTCCAACAAAAGCAATCGTTAGATTAAAAAAAGGAAATTGGTGGAGTCGCCATCTTGTGGTAGTGTGTTTGTTGCTATGGAGTACCAAATACACCTTCCTTGGAGTTGGTTGTTCCCTACAAGGAAAACACAAGAAATTGGTTGATGTTAGTGGACAAACATGGGTAAACAAAGCGCTGAAAATAATGGAAACAATGCATAAATAATCATAAACTAAAAACTAAGAAATAAACACATGACAATGCTTAATGAAGAAAACACATCAACAAAGTAATGGAAAAGGGTTCCCTTAATTGACTATTGAATGTAGAAGAAATACAATAAATGAATAAAAGACACTTGGAGAAAATTGTTCGAGAAATGGTGCTCAAAAGTCCTCAATGAGGAAGTTCTTTTGCTCAATCTCCTTGCAGGTTTCCTCTCTCTCTCAAAAATTATGAAGACTCTCTCAGTGATGAAATTATCTTCTCAATTAAATGCTTGATTTCTAGTGAGAAATTTTAGCAGCATAACAATGCTTTTCTTCTTGTTGTTTCTTAGCTCTCCTAGAACTTGTATTTATAGATTTTCTTGGACATTCCTCCTCACTTTGGCTCATCAATGTGGTGTTTCACCTCATAAATGAGATGAGAGCTACCAATTCCTTGCCTTTAAGGCTTCTTGGGGCCCAAGGCTCGAATTTTTCATCCCATCATATCAAGATTTGCATTGTTTCTCAAGCAAGTTCGCGACCCGAGATGTTGACTAGACCTTTTTTGCGACCACGCGACTATCAAAGAAATAGTTGAGCGACCATTAATTTTTGATAATGGTGCACCTGCGTGGTCCAATGTTTTAACTTGAACCTTAGGAAAGCTTTTGATTTTTGGTCTTCATGGTGTTTCTAGCTGAAAATGACACCCGTGTATCTGTTGATCACTGAATTTGATTCTCTTAATGCATACAAATGAGTGTAAATTTTTCCTATGATAACATGGAGAGAGTAAGACAGGTTTAGATATTTAGAAAGAACTAATGCAAGAAGAAGGAAGTAGTAGGGTGGGGATCATTTCAGTTATGGAGAATTCACCTTGTGAAAGGAAGAAGAGGAAGGTGGAAAGTGGATGTGATGATTTTGTTCACAAGATCATCATGTGAGTGATTATCCATGGAGATACCGGGGAGCTAAGTTGTGTGAGGATGTAACCACTCTAATACAAGAATATCCTAAGGAGAACCATTGACCAATACTTGTGGAAAAGAAGAAGGTGAAGAAGTGTTGTTTATGTGATTGATTTCACCAAATGTAGAATTCTCCACTGACATGGAAGTTTCATTGGTTGGTACAAGAAGATAACAAAGGGACCTTATATTACCTAAAATGGAGGACGATACCATGGGAGACGACATTCATTTACTAGTTGACTTCACTTGAGCCTAGGTCAAGGGAGGTGCTCAAGACATCTGTTAAGCTCACAATAATGATTAAAGAAGGATAGAAGAGTTCTTCACCATTGGTAGATGAATTAGATCTATATTTCATATATTTGATAGTGATGAGAAGGAAGTTGGATAACATGGGAGATACTATAGTAAACCATAGTTTAATCACTGAGAAAACAAACAAATCTCTTTGTTGTGAGCCAAAGATAGATGGGAGTTCTTATAAGGTGGTGAATTAAAATTGAGAACTTGAACTTGATAATAGTTCCTTTGTATACTTATGCCATGATGTTGGGATAGGATTTATTTGTGGTTTCTAAAGTAGTTACATTGATTATAGTTGATCATCAAGTACTTATTTAATGGGATATATCAACATGTATAACATTGGTGAGAAAGAATAAGTTGGGATATAGATCGCGGGCATTAGTGATTAGGGTATTTACGAAGGACATCCATATGAAGGTATTGTAGAAATAGTCAAACCCGACCTTTCTGATCATCAAAATATTGATGTTTACAACACTGGAGGGTCTTCTACATAATCTATGTGTATAACATGTAAGAGATATTCCTATTTAGGTGCTTGTTTGAGAGGAGCATGTATTATGATTTCTTTCATATGTTTTAACTTAGGAAAAGCACATTAATTAATTCATTGATTAAGGTTGCCTATTTCGATAAAATTTCTAAGGGAAAATAATTTAATTATTTAAGTGACTTATATCTAATATCCACCAACGAGTGGGTTAGGACATGCACACTTAATATTGTCCATTCTTGTCTTGAAATATTCCTTGGTTAAGCATTCCTAGCTTGTTAGCTAGCTCATCCACTCTCTTGTTCAAAGCCTCCCCACACGTAATAGAAATTCATATATCTTCAAATATTTCTAGCTTTTCAAGTATCCCAATGAAAGCTACGAAAACATACTTCGAGCTTGCATTTGACCTTTATTCATCATTCTAATTATTAATTCAAAGTCTTCAAAAATAATTATACCTTTGTATTTCCTTTCGCTTATGATCATTAGACCCTGATATAGTGCTAGCATGATCCAGATCGGATCATTATATTGTTTTTTATCCATATAAATGCTTTAAAAGTGGAAAAAGTGAAGGAATAAGCTCACATGACCATTTTTTACCGACAGGACCTAGTTTGGCAAATTGGGGTTGAAACCTTCTAGGAGCATTATGAGGCATCAAATGGAATTTTTTGGGAGTAAAACTTTTCCAATTTACTGTGCACCTTTTTTTCCTATTTTACACACAAATACCTCTCCAAGGGCACAAGAATCACCTCAATTAGAGTCCATATGCAAAAGTTATGCCACTTGAAAGTTGGCCTTCTTGTTTACACCACCATAATTCAAGAGGATGCCACATCAGATCCCATTTACTCACAGAAAAAGGGTTATCCATGTGATCATTATTCAAGGGACTCTAGAAGAGTTAATGTTGTAACTCTAGTTAGGATTGAGGGAGTCAAGTTTCATTATATGTCTATGTTTTGGTTATAAATTTGTATATCATTTTTTTTCCCTTCATAAACATAGATTAGTGGTATCATAGTGGTCTTCTCTTTACCTATTTTTCAATGCATGTCCCCAATGACGTCAGGGTTTAAGGAGTTGGGACTCAAACTGCTTGAGCCCTTGCAATACCATCCTCACCAACCCGACAACCTCTCATGGCAGAAGAAAATAAATATGAGGGAGTAGGATATCCTATCAAATTACTACTCAAGGAAACCCTCAAGTGACAAAGGAACAAGATGATGGGTAAAATTTTCGAGATCATTCGATGGATACCAATAGGCAACACATCTTCAACATGTGGCCAGTTTGGAGGAGTCGCCCCCTTTAAGGTACAAGTTAATTTTTATATTTCTATATTTGAAGGATATATAGACATGAATTCTCTAGACAAATGGTAAAATATGATAGAAGAGTATTTTTTGGTCTATAGTTTTTCTAATTGAGAAAATATTACCTTTGTACTCCTTAAGGTTTCCCTCGATGTTAAGGATTGGTGGGAAACTTACTGTGAGAAAAATGACATGGAGGAATCCCAAATTTTTCTAGTCGCATCCACTTGGGATTCTTTTAGGGATGTTATTAAATAACAATAGTGACATGTTGGAATCTATGAAGACTAGTACATGAGATGGACCACACTACAACATGAAAGGGACCAAGCAATGCCAAAGTTAACAAATATATTTCATACCTTGTGCACCAAGCTAGATATTAAAGACTCAGAGCAACATCTGTTGTTCAAGTAATGTGGTTATTTGTATAAATACGTCCAAATAGAGATGGATTTCCTGGACATATCCAAACTTATCCTAGCATACTGATATGATGTCAAAATCAAGCAAAAATATAAAAAGAATAAGCAATAATTTGGACCTATGAATCCTTAATAGTAGAAGTAGTATAAGGGCATCCTCAAATGGCAGAACAATGATAGGGGTTGACCCACCCCAGGATAACCCATCTAAGCCACAAATAAAGAAAAGTAATGGGAAGATGAAGTAATACATGAGAAAGTGGTGTGAGTTCCATAAGAACCCTTTCATAACACCGATGAATGTGACACAAGGAAATAATTGGTGATCGAGCTAAAATCCTCAGAATCAGATGTAGGTTTTGACTCTGAACTAGACCTAGACAATGGGAAATAGATCATTGGTGCGGAACCAAATTCCATTGTTGCCGCCACTAAGGTCCAGCAAAATGAGCTCAAATATTCAGAGGAAGGTGAGCACCTCTTTCACTCACACATGTGGGTGAAGGGTGCTCTACTTTCATTGTTGATAGTAAGAGTCAAAATAACTTCATCTCAAAAGAGTTCGTTAAGTGGTTGGGCTTGCTAACAACACCACAATCACATTCAGACTCCATTAAGTGTATCCACCAAAGGTCAGATCTTTACATCAGCCAACAGTGTCACATGCCCTACAACATCAAGCCCTTCAAGGATGCGGTAGTGCGATGTTGTTCCCCATGAAATTTTTGATGTTATTTTAGGCCAACCATACTTGTAGAAGTGTCATGTTATATATGATTCTAGACCTCATAGTGTTATTATTACTTTGGGAAGACAACTATACAGTTTACTAGAGATATCTCTTCATACTTCCATTTCTTTTATCTATGCTAAGCAATGCGGTAAGGTCATATCCTAGACTGGTGTTGATAGGCAAAAATGAACACTTGTCAATAGAGTTGACATCTTGGACCAAGGTTCTTTAAATAATCCAATTCATTTGGATTAATTGTTCCTGATGGGTTTTACAGGCTCTATTATCCAGATATTTCCTTCTCTTTCAACAAAGAAATCATTTAAGCTCAAATTATTCTAAGACCTAAAGGCAATGAATATCTTAATAATGAACAAATTGATCTAAATTGCAATGTAATATAAGAAATGGTTTTAACAAATATATTTTGATAAAAGTAAATAAAACATAACCAATCCAATCCAATCTAATCTAATCCTAGGAATAAACTAACAAATAGATCTAATTCTTAAAGTAATGATAACATCTTTAATAATGTAAAACATTAAAATTATAACAAGGTATAAGTGCATTAACATTTCAACAAAATAAGACTACATTTTCTTTATTTTCATCCATAACACTTAAGCATTAAATCTAATCTACAAACATTCAACTCAATCAAATTAATATTGAAGCTACAAACATGTGCAAAATATTGATTTGATTAATATTAAAATTACAAACGTATAGAGACATATTACATACATAACTTGAATATGTGAAAAATTACTGCAATAAGAACAAAATAATAATTACAGCAGTAGGAAAGGCCTCTTTTTCTCCTTCTCTGAACGGGAATAATTTACAAAGAATTAAAAAAGGAAATGTGAAAATCATTTCCTTTATTTTAGAGATCCCTCCCTACTCCAACAGGATACTAAACTTCTTGTCATTTTGCAAAACTATCAATATATCCCATTTATTCATTTACCTTCTCATCTTATATAATAATAATGACCATCCCACCCTGAAAAGCGTGTTCCCAACAAATATGAATCGAATCTCCCAAATATGATCTCTTGATCGTTTATGTTTGACATATTTTTAGCGAACTGATTGAACGTTAGCGAACTGAAACAGTTCTATTTTTAGGTGGTGATGTTTGTGGCATAGTGATTAAGTTTGAATTTGAATTTGAATTCGATTTGATATGGAAAAAAATGGACTATTTAAAGAAAAAAAATTAGAAGTATAATCTTACCACTACTCTAAAAAAGATTTTTTTAATAAATTTTAAAAAAATCAAAATTAAACAATTTTAATATTAAAAAACTCATACTATTAAAAATTTGTTTTCAATAGTATTATGGAAGTTGCAAATGAAATTAGAATTGTTTTTAATACTATTATGGAAATTGCAAATAAAATTAGATATTAAGATTAGTAGAAAGAACCATTCTCAATGGAGGTGAATGAAATGGAAGGAGAAGAAAAAACTCTTTCTACATGAACAAAAAAGGAATGACATGTATCAAACCCTTACATGAACAAAAAAGGAATGACATGTATCAAACCCTTAAAGTTCTTAGTTGGTAAATCAATAAATAATAGGAATGTTTCCCAATGATATATTATAAAGTGATTTCTTAATAAATTATTAAATGAATAGATCAATAGTGATCCAAGTAGAGCTAATTTTATTACAAATAATCCAAGTAGAGCTAATCTTATTACAAATAAACAAATAAAGTGGTTTCCTAATAACTTATTAAATAAAGAATAAATCAATGGTGATCTCAAGAGCTAGTCTTATTACAAATAAACATGGAGAGTAATGCTATATAAAAAAATATGAATAATGTTATATAAACAATATGTATTAATATTTAAAAAAATAAAAAATAACTACATTAATTTATAAAATAATTTCCAATAGATCTATTATAAATATAAAAAAAGAAAAAAAAATGTTCTCCACCTTATGAGAATGACTTTTCAAATATTTCACAAATGCTCTATTTCTTTTTTGCATTATGTTTTCCAATTTTTTTTATTAAAACACACCATGTCTCTTTTTAATCTTTCACTTCACTTTGAAGATGATTTCTTTTCTAAACTCCTTTATTCATTATTTTTTCTATATTGTATGATTTCATATATTGGTTATAACTGGAAATTATGTTTGGACCATTGGATATCCTTAAATGCATGCAAATGCCTACTTAAAAATAATAATCAAGGCCACAATGATGGTTTCCTTTATTAAATTTTTCATCTCCTCTCAAACAGAGGGGGAAATTTCACATATCTCTCGGATTCGCAAATTTCAAATCATCAGATTGATGAATGGTGGTGATAAAGGATCATAAATATTGCTAGAAGGGGAAGCTCACATTAGACCCTTCTAGCATCATGATAGTCTTAGTCACTGTTATCACTCAGGTTGTTCCCTGCTTCCTGAAGGGAATACGACCGAGGTAACCACTAACCAATCTTTTAGCTGCAGGTCCTGGCCTACCTGCAACCAGAGAGGGCTCTCTCTTTAAAATTTAGCTTTGTTTTGGAATATTTTAGGCTAATTATGATGAACAGGGTTTGGTTTTAAGTTTGTTGGATGGTAATCTCAGACAGAGTTGGGGTGCAAGTATATAACTGTTTTTTCCATTGGGCAATGGAGTCACTGAAAGTGTAATCGTTGAAAGAGTTTCTTGGTGAAAAGGTAGTGCTACAGAGCAGGATAGGCAAGCTAGAAACAATTTTCAAATCTGGAAATGATGGAATGAAGTCAGGGAATGAAAGGCAATCAAGAATCTTTCATTATACTGGCAGAGGGAAAGTGTATGAATATTGTGCAGGAGCAGTTAAGAATTCCTAAATAGTATTCAAAATGAAAGAACTAGTGCAAACATGAGCAGTTAAGAATTCATATTCATGACTAATCCTGAAGAAAACATAATTAATAGCAAAGATTGAACATAGGGTGCATCAAGACAAATCCTATGCTATTCTTCTTCTCTGTTATTAAGATCATGAAACATACATGGAATTTACGAATATAGAGGACATAAAACACAGTTTAGTATAACTTATTGTTCCATAACATGACACGGGAATTCTGTAGCAGGTCCCAGAACACCCAATCCACCTTCAGATGATTCAGACACAGTGAATTTCAATAGCCCTTTGTATTAATATAGTTTGATATGTTACAACGCAGTTCAGAAAGAAAATCACCAACCCCAAATACATTCTATGGGGAGGTATATATACAAAAATGAGATACAAAAATATCTAGTCGATGAGTCTTCATGCAATAAATTACATAACCAACCCTTCAAGCAAGTAGATGAAGGAAATAAATGATGCAGTAATTTTTGGTATGCTAGCTGTCCATTTGTCAGAAAAATTTGACTTTTTGGGACCAACTGAGTCGGCCGAGGCCTGTGCTTTTAATTTGCATTTTTTGGGCTTGCTGCCCTGCTGCTTTGCTGAGTCATTGCTCTAACTTCCATCTGCCTGTTGTTTTCATACTTTGTTGGGTGTCAGCGTATTCAACCTTGCTGACCTGTAGCTGACCAAAAAACTGAAGCTGAACAAGGAGGAAAAGACCAAAATTACCTGGGCAAAATTTCCAGCATTGCTTGCCACCAATCATCTGGAGGTAGCTGATGTCTTCTTATCTTTATGAGTGTTTCATCAGCCTCTGTGTATCTATAGAAATTGGGTGGGACCTCAAACAGATGATTGATTTCATGCTCAATATAAAATAGGTCTTCCAATTTGTCATAAAGAGATTGCCTAGAGGGAGGTCCTGCTTCTTGTGAAGAACTTGAAGATGTTGTAATCTGATTTGCAACATAGTTATTGATCCTGGTCGTATATTTTTCACAGGATAGTAATTTTCCAGCACTAGTCAATAGGCTGGGTAATCCTCTGGTCTATAATGCTGTTATTTTTATTTTGAAATCATTAATTTCTGCCTGCATTCTTGACATTTTCTTTCCAGAGTCTGCACAAATTTTCTCAAAGTCAACACCTTCTTAGCTGTCAGGATAGTATCTGTCCCGCTATTGATATCTAATGCTGCCAATTCCTCTTTGGTATGAGTGTTCAGGAAATGGATCATTTTATTGGCCTGCTGAGGCATAATCCCCAATGCTGCTCTGGCCCTCTAAGTTCCAAATTGAGCTATACCTATCAACTCTATTTGCTCATGTATGGCCTGAATTGATCGCCATTGGTCACTGATTGATTTGCCAATTTTGGCCCACAAAATCTTTTTAATTTCAGCTAGAGTTTTGTCCAGAGCTAGTTCTTTCTCTAAGGCCTTTATTTTGCTGTCCAAGGCTTTTATCTCCCTTTGCTTCTCAGCCACTGTCATCTTGGACTTGTCATAGTTTGCCTCTAGCTTGGCTAACTTTTCTTTGGCCTCTTTCACCTCTATCACCTGAATTTCTAGCTCTTTGACTGCTTTCATCATGTCTTCCATACTCATGCTAGATTTTGGTGCTGTTGTTGTTGCTGCTGCTGTAGCATCCGTAGTTGATGTAGCTGTTATGGATGCTAAAATGACAGGAGGGACTGCTGCTGCTTGTATGGGAGGATCAGTGACAATAGTTGGAGCTGTTTGAGGTGGCTGGGAGGTAGACTCTCCCTGCTTGCCTTGCAATGCTCTCTCCAATTCTTCCTCCATCTATAGTATTCTTTGGTTCATCCTCATGAGCAGATCCATGGTATCATCAATTTCTTTTTCTTTCACAAGCTCTGCAGTTTGAGGGTGGATAGTTGTAGGCAGCTTTGCTTGTTTTCTGAGTGCAGCAATATCATCCTCTTTTTTCTTCATAAGGGCCCTGATGCCCTTGGGATCCTTAGGATCATGCCCTAGGTCTACAATAATGTCCTCCAATGTTTTTATTCTGTTGTCTTTGGCTGAGGAGGACATTCTCTCCAAATCTAGCTGAGTATTTGTGTTCTTTAATGATTCTTTCAGCTGATGTGCCAGCATGACCTTGTCTGCTAGAGTGGCATAGACCATTTCTCCTGTTTGCTTATGTAGCTCTATCTAATCCATTGGATGTATGTCCTTGGAGAGGACTTCCAGATTTGTCTTTATGTAGTCTGCAGTTGTTTTGGGCTGTGGAACTGTAGGTTTAAAATGAGTTAGAATCATTTTTTTCCACCTTGATGTCGTAAGCTGCCATCAATCTTTGCTATTTTGAGGGTGTTGTTTTCAGGAATTGATCATATAGTTGTATTCTTAATAGCTCATTTTGAGCCTTGATTTCCTTGAAAGTTCCTTTAATGCTAGATGGTTGTTTGCTTTGTTGTCTTGAGGAAGACACCTCTGTACTATGCTGCCTGCCTAGCTCCTGTTGGAATGAGTTGGTAGCTGTTTGCTGGCTTGTTTCTCTCTCCTTCCTCAAGCTTTCTATGGTTTCTTCATTAGTCTTTTCCTCAACTTGAGGATCAATCCTCTGCCTCTTGGCTTCATGTTGCTGTACTGATCCACTTGGAGGTGTGGTTTCTTCCCTGTCCCGTTTCTTACCTCTTTCCTCATTTGCTAGAGTTTGTAAAACTGGTATTTGCAGTGCCTCTGTTTGCTGTGGAGGAGTTTTTTCTTGAGTTTGCTCCTTTGAGGGGGCACGTTGTTCTGTGACCATTCCTTGTTCTATATCCATTGGCTCTTTTCCTTTAGCTGTACCTGTTGCTGATGTAGATGCTCCTTGGGCAGCTTGTGAAGCTGCAACAGTGGATGTGCCCTCTCCAACTTGGTGTGGCAGCTTGAATGTTACCTGGTCAGAAGAATCCAAGTCAAGAGTTTTTCCTAAATCTTTGACATTTCTCTCCATAATTTCTTCTTGGGTCAATTCCTCAACTAATGTGTCTTGCACCCACTCATCTTTATTGGCATATTGTTCAATTTGTGGAATTTTACAATGGTCATAGGTCAACAGCCTGTATTTAACTCTTCTGACACTGATAAAACCCTCCGGTCATAAGGGACCCACTAGAAGCTCCTTTTTAACTTATATTTGTCCCTCAATATTTGATCAACATCTTGCCAACCCTCTTTCTTGTTCATAATGAAGGGGCCTAGATGGTCTTTGAATTTCAGGTGAGCTTTCTTCTTGGCACTATGAAAATGAGTGAGATCAGAATTGTTGAGTTGCCTATAGTACTCCAAGGCAAACAATCTCATGGGTACATATCTTGGGAGCCTGTAGGGGCAGAGCTCACAGCCATAAATCCTAATGACAGTGTGATTTTGGTAGAGATACCAATCACCTATTTTGTAGTTCTTGGACAACTGTAATATCTTCTATATTTCATATGATAACCTAGGAGGAGGGGATCTTATTAGGAGACAAGAGACTGGATAGACAAATTGGTCAATGAACTCACAATAAGAAAATGGAGAGTTTTGAACCTCATGGAAAACTGATGACTAAAAGATGACAGACCTTCTTTCACCCTTAGAATCCAACTTCTTGATGGGGCATTGGAAGCATTCAGACTGGTAATACATGAACAAATGATAGATATATGATGAATATTTAAAGACTCCCTCCCTATCCAGTTTCACTAGCTGGTCATGTATTTTGTTGGCTATGAATTTGGCATAATTATACTTGTAAGCAGGGGGCTGTCCTGGACTGTATGCAGATAATAAAACCAAAACTATTTCATCAATGTGCTCACTTGTTTTAATACCCAGCACATAGGAGATCATATCAACTATCAGTTTGCCTACTTCATTGAAATGGACATATAGGAATGGAGGTGGTTATGTAGGCTGACAGTCTGCCCTCATGAATGTCTTGGCAATTCTTGCAATTTCAGAGCTGGAGAGCTCGGAGCTTTTATCAAGCAAGTAGTTCATAGAGAAAGGGAACAATAGCTGAGTCTGTTTGAAGTTAAGCATCTGGTTGATGGAGTCAGGAGTAATATGAAAAAGTATGCTCCCAGATGGAGACTTAATAGCTCTCTGAGTTGGATCATAGTTCTCAGCACATAAGTGGATGATCTCAGGAAAAATATTAACAAAAGGAAGAAAGTAAATAGGCAAATTAGATTCCCATATGCCATACATGTCACAATTGTTTACAAAGTTGTTTCTTAGTTGGCAGAAAGTCTATAAGTGATTTCTATCCCCAACTAAATCTTGAATGAGGTAATCCTTATCAACAAGAGGCAGGGCTTCAAGCTCTCTGTTTGGTGGATTTATAGGAGTGATACTCAGAGCTGTTGGAGTGGCCATTATAAGACTTTTCTGTATTTGTATGAGGAATGAAGTTTACAGTAGTAACAGATTGAAGATGACTGTTTCTGTGGATTTGCAAAGGGGTTGCAAAATGAGTTCAGCTGAGCCAAAAGTATTCAATATCTGTAATTGTGGTGGAAAGGCAAGCTTTGCAGAGTTTGGTCAAGGCTTTGTTTTTTCTTTCACAAATTTTTTGGATTGAGAGACTGCGAGGGCACAATGCAGAGAGGAGAGGGATTATTATAGCTCAATGAACTCACAATTTTCAGTGGAATGAGGCGAAATTGGACAATGCCGAGCTGTTTATGAAATTTTGTCGGGAACCCAAGCTTGAAGATGAGTTTTCAATGATAAGTTTGCAAACGGGCACAGGTTTATAGGGTTCTTCTTGAGGTAAGGGTTTATTAGTGGATTTTTGGCAATATTTAGGTGGAGCGGAGTCGTTGACTTGGGAATTTGCAGGCTTCAAGCATGAAAAACGGAGAAAAATGGGAAGAACAGGGGCAAAGATGGTGAAATTTAGAAAATTCCTGGTTAAAGTCACCGAGGGTGGTTGAGCTGGTCCAATGGCAAACAATGGAGACGAATCTGAAGGTGGCAGCAGCTCAATTGGTCTAATTTTGAACTTTGGAGGCAAACGGGTGAAAACGACATAAATAGCTCTTCCACTATGACCGATGAAAATGACTAACTAACGGTCGAAAATGCGCGTTTTTATTAAAATTTTGGCATATTTGCGCTTTTGGCGCTTTTTTGCGATGACGTTAGCATGACATCATCGGCAGGTCCCGGGTACGACAAGATGACGTGGAGTCTGACGAGGATAGCGACGTGGCATAGGACACGGTGGCAAGGTGTGGACGCGGGTGGATGAAATGGCGATGACGTGGAGTAGCGGCGGGGACCAGGTTGATGACATCATGAAGACGTGGCGCTGACATCAGAGGTGGGTGAGCGGTATCCAGTTTCTCCCTGCACCGCTTTTCAGCATAGGTAGTATTGGGGGAGGGGCCTCCGAACACGCCGGGAGGCTGACACGTGGCAGGGGTACGGCAGGGAAACCGCCCATCCCCCCAGACGTTAACCTCTGGCATATCGGCATATGATAATGACCGCCCACCCTTGGATCAGGAGTGTTGGCCATCGGACGGCTGGTGGGTTAATTGGGGTGGAGCGCAACTTTGGAGAGGGGCCCGCGTGAATATTAAATGATAATATGCTGTGGGGGGTCCAAAACTTTGGTTAAGGCGGAATAATGGGTTATGCGCCGCGGAGTAGTTTAATGTTCAATTTAAACATTTAAACATCAAACCCTTAGAAATGAACGCAGAGGGAGAAGGGTTTATTTTATAGATTAAGGAAGGGGACCATGGTTATTACTTTAACCAGAGGTTAGAGTAACTTCGGGTTAGGACACGGAAGGGTTCATATTAGTCCCAAATGGACTAATATCTCCCAAAATCATGTTACCAAGCTATGTAATAGAATCAGAAGTTAATATGAGTTTGTGAGGTGAAAGAGTAGGGGGGAGGCTAAGTTCATGAACTGAAACTTTAGATAAAAGAAGTGAATGGGATGTGGAGAAATGACTTTTACACAAGAAATGTGGCTTATTTTCATTGAGGAAAGCCAAAACTTGACTTGATATTTTACAAAAATGAACTGAAATCAGGACTTGTTGGGAAGATCCCAAAGTCCTCAAGGGGGTGTTAGTAAGAAACTTTGAAGGGGGGGTGAAAGGGAGTTTAGACATGCTTCCAAAGTTATGCCATTAAACATCTGCCTTGATATTTCTGTCATTGATGAGATGAGCTCTGATTGATAATCATGAGTTGAACCAAACCTTGCTTCTGCAACCTCAAACTGCCTACTCAGCCTAATACACCTAACATTTTTTCTTCCTTTTGAATGGGTGCACTTAGATTTGCAAACCCTGAGTATCCTCTTTTATTTTGACTACCCTCCTATCTAAATATACCCTTATCTCTTCCAAAGGCCCAGATTAAGCAGTTGGGCTCCTTATTTTCTCTACCTAGATACTCATCTGCCAAGCTTGAACTATTTGGTCAGATATGCATTCTCTATTCTACAACAACAATTCAAGCATGGCATGGTCCAGCTTGAACTGTTGGGCCACCCATCAAATGTAATAAGCAGTAGTATCTCCACATGGTGAACTTGCAAATGAGATAGCAGGGACATCTTGATTGGTCATTTTCCTGGTCTTTGGTTTGGGGTTCATTTCCACTATTTTTTTGACCAATTGATTTTCTTGCCTTTTGATTATTCTTTTAAGGCATACCCTCTTTTCATTTTTTTTTTTACTTTTCTTTGTCTGTATAGAAAATATGGAACCTCTGCAGCATGTAGATATGAACATATTTAGCACTTCCACTGTCAATCATGAAAAATGAAACCTATTGGTATAGGAACCTAACAGTCACCAACTGGAACAGGTTCCGGGAGGATCACTGGTTGTGAAAATTACAAGTTGCCAATTAATTTAACAAATTTATTTAGCGTCGTATTGAACTAAATTTTAGCGTATTATTTACCGAACTAAACTGAACTGTCGAATTTCTGAATTTTTCCGCCCAATTCGATCAAATTTGGTAACTATGATTTATAGTAGTTGGAGTGATAGTCTCAAGGATGTGGTCCAACGCTTAGGTTTAATTTTTATAGTCTCATGGTCCAATAGAGAACACCAATAAGTATGTTTCAAAATTATTCCAAACATAACTTCACTTGAAAAAAATGGTTGGAGGGTTGAACAATGGACGATCACGCGCATTGAGATAGAAAAGAAACATTCGATCTGGAGCATAGAGATCGAGATTTAATTACCCATTGCAAAATATACTTGGGACGTGTAGTGCCCCACTCTAGTCGACTGACAGTGATGTGACATTAACATTTATTTAGCCCTAAGGCCCACACTTTATCCTTTGAGGACCTCAGGTTGAGGATCCAGACACATGACTCTATTATTAGTAGTTGTGATATTAGTGGTTGTGATGTTTATGTATGTTCTCCATTGATATTATGATGAAGATAGCATTAATGATTATGTATGTTATCTATTGGTATTATGATGATTGTAGCATTAATGGTTATGCATGTTCTCTATTGATATTATGATGATTGTAGCATAAATGGTTATGTTTGATCTCTATTGAATTTATGATGATGATAACATTAAAGAATATGTATGCTCTCTAGTGATATCATGATGATGATAGCTTTGATGGATAGGTATGTTTTCTATTGTTGCTACAATGTTGATAGTTTTGATGGATATATATGTTTCCATTGATGTTATGATGATGATAACCATGATAGATGTGTCCCTTATGTACCTACTTGAATTAGTTCTGGTTCACAATGAACAATGATGCGAATGACTAGGTGATGTTGATGATGCTATTATGACAATGGCTAACACTGAGAAACCTTGCTACTGATGATTATTGAGTATGGAAGGAAACCACCAGAGGCACTCGCATATGATGAGTTGACGACACCTGGTTTGATGCGAACTTATATTTTGTCTTTGAAATTCTAAGTCAAGTTTGAAACCTGCTATATATATGTTTATCTATATTCTTATGATATGTTAGTGGTTACAAGAACATATTAGTTTCTTGGCCGAGTGACTCACATATGGATGATGGGGTTGTATAATTGGATGGAACAACATGGGAGGAGTTAGACAGTGTCCCTGATCTCACCCACTAGCACTCTCGTCATGACTTGGGTTGGAAAGGTTGAAACACCTTTGCCTTGAAGATCACGATGTTATGAGGGCAGGTCCCAAAGTTAAGTCGCTCATCAGGATTTTACATGGGGCACGCATCAAGGCGGATTCCTTGATTCCTGACACCATTAGTCTCACTATAACATGCAACATAAGAAATGATAGTGGTCTCTATTGTTGCAACTATACTTTCCCATCATAGCCACTGAATGCTTGAAGGGAAAGTGGTGTGGCACCCTTGGAACTTCAAAGGAATTTCTTGAAGGGCACAACCAAACTTGACATCTTTGGAATCATTATAAATAAATAAATTAATAAATATAATCAAGATATGAAAACCAGGTAAATTCACATCAAGGGTAAATGATGTTAGAAGCTAAGGTAATTAAACCAAGAATAAAACTTTGGTTAAGAGGATCAGAGGAAGAAATAAAATATTTTACCTTAAAAACTCTACCTTTCCCATGTTAAAAAATATTAGATAGATAATGTAGTTTAATTAAGTAAAAAGGAGAAAGAGGGACATAAATGTAAGGATAAATATTAATCCTAAAATAGTTAAACATCATTAAGAGAAAAGGATGGTGAATTAAAATAAGATTAATAAATTAAATTTTAGAGAAATTTAGAGAACCTCCATGTGGAAACAACCAACATAAAAATGTCCATCTAAGATATAACTTGAGTTAAATTAGGGAGTAGATAGGAGATCAAATATTGGCTTATCAATTGACTATAGTAATGAACACAAATTAAGGAGTAAAAAGGGGGATCAAGAGGCAACTAAAAAAAGAAATAGTAATCTTGTTGAGGTGAGGAAAAATATTAGTTTTAAATTAAAATTTATGTAAATAATTTTGGAGACCCTTAATGAGAGAGTGACACATGAGTGGGTGAATAATAAAAATATTGGATTAACAAAAATAATTAATTATGCATGAAATGCCAAGTGTCACCTATGAGAACTCCTATAAAAGAAGGGGTAGGCCATGGGAGAAGGGCCTTTTTTTCCCCTATTTTTGGATGGATGAGACTATGCCATAGTAGTGACTACGAGCTATAGTGAGTTTGGTGAGGCAGGGGACTTTAGAGAGGGGACTCTTGAGCCAAGGAGTTCTCTCCTCTACCAGCTAATTACATTCCTCCATTGTACAACCCCATTGCAGCTCGGGGGTCTGCGGGGAAGGAGAGTACCCAAGGAGTAGGCTAGGAGGTCAATCAGTGGGTCATTGCATTTCGGTTAAGCACGTTGGCATTCACACTTGGGGGTTATCGACAACAAAGGAGAGAAATTAGAGGCAAGTAAATTTGAATCCCATCGCCTGGTGAACGGTACCTATGTTGTTATGATTTTATTTTGTATGACTTCATTATGGTTTTAGTTAATCACATGTAAATTAGATGATATATTCAATGAAGTGAAATTCAAGAAAGTTTTATATAATGCTTAATAATTTCTTGAGTTCCCAATGCTACTTTTTTATGGTTGAATTTTTAATATTTAGTATTTTTAAATAAAAAATTATAGGGTTGGTTCCTATAGGATGCTTCTAAAATCATAACCCTCCATGGTGGTGAATCAAACGGTCAAAATCTTAACCTTCCATGGTGGTGAATCAAATGGTCAAATATGAGTGGGATTATGATTTCGCTTTTTGACCTTTGGTAACAAGTAAACTCCACCACTAAAACATGAAACTCATATATTTTCTTAACACTCACATGATATGATTTATAGAGTGTGATACTATGAAGTTTCATGTAATTTTGTTGGGTTTAATCAACTCATGGTAACAAAATTCAAGTTGAATGTTTAATAAAACTTTGGATGGTCAAAAAATTCTATATTTATTGATGTCCATTGATAACCTTTTGTGATTCACTTGCCTTTTAGGTTGATTATATTTCAAGGACGATTACGAGCCTATGACCTTGCTTTTTCTTTAAGTGTGGCATGGGTTAGAAGTTGGAGGATAAACAACTTTTGTTGGGCCCCTATGCAATACATAACATCAAATATAATTTTTTTTCCATTTTTTATTGCAATTTTGTTTTATTTATTGATATGCCCTGAATGCACATATGCATTCAAATTGTAAGTGCCACTTTCCCCTTTTTAATGTAAACAAAATGTGCAGTCTCTACACTTCTCCTCATCGAAGAATGGGTTTTATGGTATGAATTATAAATAATATTTATTTTTTAACAAAGGATATTATGTGATCTGGATTGGATCATTATATTGTTTTCCATCCATCCACATGCATTCGGAGTGGAAAAAATAGAGGAATCAACTCTTAGGACTATTTTTACCCAATAGGACTTAGTTTAGCAAAATGGAGTATCAAATCTTTCGAGAGTGTTTTGAGGCATAAAATGATGTTTTTTGGGGTTAAAAATTTGTCATATTACCCCCACACCTTTTTTATGTAATCGAAACACATATAATTTTTTAATGGCACAAGAATCACATCAAACAAAGTATGTATGCGAAAGTTATGAGAATGAGAAGTTGATGTTATAGTTTTCACCACCATAATTTGAGAGGAAGCCATGTCAACCCCCATTATTCATGAAAAAAGTAGTTAGCCACATGATTATTATGAAGACTCTAGAAGAGTCTATATTGTAACTTTGGTTAAGAATTGAGGTAGTGAAACCTAACCACTAGTAGTCTATCGGGTTGTGTTATCACGGGACCACTAGGAGAAAAAAGGGTTCCATTCTTTCAAGTGCATTTGTTCCATAGTTGAGCAAAAATAACCAAGAGGGATAGGAGATAGATCACAAAGAGAGGATTTGTTAATTGTAGTATCCCACGGGCCGCAATCCATAATTCTTTTTACTCGTAGTCATATTTCCATTAAGAGAAAGAGAGCGGAGCGGCCTCACCTTCCAATGGGGCTTTTCTCCCGAAAGGGTTTCCCATGTCATATTGTGTGTCAAATGTGTTGTGGACTTTTATTTCATCATTCTTTATTTTTTGCATAACTTTAATTTTCATGCATATGCTATTATCAGTAATTTTCATATCTATAAATCTAAAGAGAAAGAATATTGTAATATTGTATAATTTCAAATTTCAAATATAAGTTTATGAGATATGTTGTGATGAATTGTCTAGTGGAATATCCACGGTAGTTTACGAATCACTATGTTACATATAATATTTTAAGACAATATGTTTAGATACCTATACCAATAGGTTTCATAGTTCATGATTGGAGGTCAAAGGTCCAAATATGCTCTGCTTTGATGATGCAAAGATCACATATTTCCTCAGAAAAGACTGAAGCCTGTTTCAGTCTCTACATGAACTTACTTTTAATGGATGGCCCAACAGTCAAATCTGGACCATGCCATGCTTTCAATTTATTTGTTGTAGAATAGAGAATGATATCTGTCCAAACTGTTTAATCTTGGCAGATCATTAGATAGGTAGAGAAACAAAGGTTCCCAACTGTCTAATCTGGGACCTTGGATGGAATAAGGGTTGCATTAGATAGGAAATGAAAGAAAAGGCCAATGAAAAGAAAAGGCATTCAAAGGGTTTGCAAGTCTAAGTGCACCCTCCAAGAAGGAACAAAAAAAAATGCTAGGAAAGTTAGTTGGGTAGGTAGATGGGGTTGCAGAAACAGTGTATCTTCCAAGGTCAAAGTTGCTGAAATATCCTCAGGGAGAAAAGCACTGGAGCATGACTAACTCCCTTGTTCCTCATGTGTAAAATCCTCCTTACTAATTTCCCTCCCCAGGTAGCACAAGGCTTAATGGATGCAAATATTTAACATTCTTATGGTTTGGAAAAGCCACATTTCTTGTGCAAAATTTTTCATTTTGAACTACTCCTCATTCATGTGCTTTCTCCATATTAACTACTAACCCTATTACTTAGCTCCCTATACCCCATTTCTCCTACTATTATAAACACCAAGGTGTATAAACCCCAAGATGATTATAAATATTTCCCCCTGGTGCTATAGCCATATGTTCTGATCAAAGGAATCAAAATGACACCTGGTCACTTTGATGAACCTCCCAGGTTTCTCCTCCCATTCCACCTTATCTTGCTCATTAGACCCTCATTGTGCAAAGAAAATCCTAAGGGAGACCCCTTTTTACCCATAACCCTTCTGAAAAAATCAAAAAACCCCTTTTTCCTTTCTCCGCACTCAAAACCCACTGTCCTAAGGTTTGAAAGATAAATTTTGAATTAAATGGGCGCAGGCGGAAAACCCGACAAAACCCAAAAACCTATAGTTTTTACCCTCCCCGCGCTCGTTTATTAAACTCATTATTTAATTCCCGGCGGGTCCCCCACTGAATTAACCCACCGGCACATCCCGATCACCGCCAGCCGTTGGATCTCCCGCTCCTCCATCCAACGGTGGGCGGTCGATCCGCCCACGAACATGCTCGAGCTTTGACGGCCGGGGGATTGGCGGTATTACTGCCGTACCCCCGCCACGCGTCAAGCGCGGAGGGTGTTCGCTGCCCCCCCCCTCCAAACCACTTACCGCTCAGGGGGCCGCCGGGGAAACCGCTTACCGCCCGATTCCATACCGCCCTGCTGCTACGTCACCCCTCCTCCATCGTGACGTCACCCCATCTCCCGCCACCCTCGTACAGCCACGTCACCTCACTCCTTCGCGCCCCCGCGCCCAGTGGCCCTCCACGTAGCGCTGCCACCGCATCAGCCCGCCACCCTGCCAGGCCACCTGGGCGTCCACGTCACCTGCCACGTCACCCCTCCGTACCCCGGGCCCACCATGACGTCAGCATGACGTCATCATAAAAAAAAGCGCCAAATCACCCAAAATGCATAAAAAGGCCAAAAACTGTCATTTTCTCCATGTTTGCCGCCGACTAACCTGGAGCTCAGCTGAAGGCGAATTTGACTTCCAACGGTCGAAATCCAAAAGTCATCCGCCACAACTGTTGCTGCGTCCACTGCCAACTCAACCATACCCAATTCGACCTGTTCGACCGCTGCAACTGCTCGTCCGCCATTAAAACAGGTATTTCGCCTCTGGCGCCCTCTTGCCTTCTCAATTGTCCACATAAACCTGTTTCATGTTCAATTACTATTATAATTCAAGAAACCCCGGGGTAATTCGCCATTAAAACTGCCTGTAAAGCCTCTGTAGAACCCTGTACAGTGATAATTGCCAGTTAAAACCCCAAGCAATGGAAGCTTTAGCTGTTCTGGAAGCCTTACCCCTCAACCCACCAAACAGAGACCTAGAAGCCATACCTTTGGTGGATGATGATGCTCTCATCACTGACTTTGTGGCACCAAGAGACCATTTGAAGACCTACTGTCAGCTAAGAAACACCCATTCGGCCGGCAGCGATCGGTATGGCATATGGCAGTCCAATTTGCCTGCTTATTTTCTTCCTTCTGTCAATGTATTCCCAGAGATTATCCATCTGTGTGCACAGAATTATGACCAGGACCTCAGGGCCGTGAAATCTCCATCGGGGAGCATCCTCTTCTACATTACTCCAGAATCCATTGACCAAATGCTCAATTTCAGTCCGAAACAGCATTCCTACCCTTTCACTATGGATTTCTTGCTAGATGTGGGCTCCAGAATGTCTGATCAAGACATTGCAATCATAGCCAGAAAGTTCAGGAAGGCAGAGTGCCAGCCCTCTGGACCACCTCCTTTCTTATATAAGGACTTCAATGAAGTAGGCCAGTTGCTGATAGACATGCTGACCTCTGTGCTGGGGCTCACCTCCAATGAACATGTTGACATAGCTGTGCTGGTAATGCTATCTGCATACCGCCCCGGGCAAGCCCCTGAGATCAAGTATAATTATGCCAGATACATTGCAATCAAAATACATGATCAGTTGTCCAGACTGAAAAGAGAGGCAATATTCAAATATTCCTCATACATTTATCACATGTTCTTGTATTATCAGACTGACAGCTTCCAATGCTCAGTCAGGAAGCTTGATTCAAAAGGGGAAAGAAGGTCTGTGATCTTCTGGTCTTCAATCTTTCACCAGGTGCAGGACTCCCCTTACTCCTACTGTGAGTTTGTGGACCAATTTGTATATCCAGTCATCTGCCTGCTGAAGAGAACTCCTCCTGCAAGGTTATCCAAAGACATGCAGAAAATTTTACAGTTGTCCAGAAACTACAAAATTGGTGACTGGTACTTGTACCAAAACCACTCAGTCATCAGGATTTATGGCTGTGAGCTCTGTCCATACAGACTGCCAAAATATGTCCCCATGAGGCTATTTGCTCTAGAATACTATAGGCAGCTGATTAATTCAGATTTGACACATTTCCACAGTGCCAAGAAGAAGGCCAACCTGAAATTCAGGGACCATCTAGGCCCATTCACAGTGAACAAAAAGGATGGTTGGCAGGAGGCTGACCAAAAGTTAGAACAACTAAAACTCAAAAAGAGTTTCTGGTGGGTCCCCTATGACCCAGAAGGCTTCATAAGCGCAAGGAGGGTCAAATTCAGGCTGCACCCCTATAACCACTCCGCCCTCCCACAAGTACAACCATTTGCAAATCAGGAAGAATGGATGCCTGGGACAATAGTGGAGGAATTGAGTCAAGAAGAACTAATGGAACAAACTGTGAAAGATCTTGAAAAGACTCTTGACTTGGATTCTTGTCAACAGGTTTTCAAGCCAATAACCCAGACAGAGGAGATCACCTCAGCCACACTGCATATCCAAGAAGCTCCAACAACAAGTGCCAAAGGAAAGGAGAAGATGGATGAGCACCAGGAAGCCGAAACAGGGCAGCCCTCTGCAACAAAAGACCAGCAAACAACACAGGCTCCTCCCCTGCAAACTGAGCAAGTCCAAAACCTAGTTTTGCAGACCCCTCTGAACACTGAGAGAGGGAAGAAAAGGGACAGGGAAGAGGTCACACCCCCTACAGGGTCAGTACAGCAACCAGAGGCCAAGAGGCCAAGAACAGACCCTGAAGCCGAAGGAGAAATAAGTGAGGAGCTGGAACGCAGTCAAAACAGGGAAAGGCAAGCAAGCCGACCTATGACCACCAGCACAATCAATCCTGAGCAACAACACACAGGGGAGGTATCCTCCTCCAGACAGCAGGTACAAAAGCCACCCTCAGTTAAAGAGGGATTCATAGAGATCAAGGCTCAAAATGAGCTTCTAAGGGTGCAGTTGTATGAGCAGTTCCTCAACACCACCCCAGCCAAAAAACAGAGATTGATGGCTGCCTTTGATTTAAAGGATGAAAAGATGATATTCACACATCTTAAACCAAAGGTCCCACATCCAAAGAATCCAGAGGACTACTACAAAACTAATCTGGAGGTCTTTGCCAAGGACATACACCCTATGGACCAGATAGAGCTGCACAAGCAAACGGGGGAGATGGTGTATGCCACGCTTGCTGACAGGGCAATGCTAGCCCACCAGCTGAAAGAATCACTGAAGCACACCAACCGGCAGCTGGACTTGGAAAGACTGTCCTCCTCTGCCAAAGATAACAGAATAAAAACGTTGGAGGACATTATCATTGAACAAGGCTACGACCCAAAGGATCTAAAGGGTGCCAAAGCCTTAATGAAGAAAAAGGAGGATGACATAGCTGCATTGAGGAAGCAGGCAAAACTACCTCCTACAATCCACCCTGACACAGCACAACTAGCCCAAGAAAAACAGGTGGACCAAGCTATGGAATTACTCCTAGCTATGAACCAGAGGATGGCAGAGATGGAAGCAGAATTGGAGAAGGCCATGCAGCAAAAGCAAGGGGAGACTGCCTCCCAGCCAACTCAGACCTCCACAGATGCCCAAGTTGCCCCTACAGTTCAAACTGCAGCAGCCCCTGTCACTACTGAAGCAGCCACTACTGTCACATCAGCAGCTGGAACAACAACAGAGGCCACAGCACCAGCAGGATCCAGCTTGAGCATGGAAAAGCTGATGAAAGAGGTCAAAGAGCTGGAGGGCCAGGTCTCAGAGATAAATGTCACCAAGGAGAAGCTGGCCAAACTAGAAGCCCGCTATGACAAATCGAAGATGACTGTGGCAGAGAGGGAAAGAGAGGTAAAGGCCTTAAGGAAAACCATTGCAGAGCTAGAGAAAAAGCTCAATTTTGAGGAAGTGATTGCAGAAACAAAGAAGATGATATGGACTGCCATCGGGCAAGAGGTCACCAATCAGTGGGAGTTCATTGTGGCCATGTATGAGCAGATAGGGCTCATAGGCAAGGCAAAGAAGGAGCTCTACAGAGCAAGAAATGAGCTGGGCAATATGGCAGATGTTGCCCCTAAGATGATAGAAATTTTGAATTACAGGAATAGTTCTCAGCTGGTCCAAATGGGAATTGATAACAGGACTGAAACTATCTCCATGATAAAGAGGACCACAACAATGAGAAATTTGATCCAGACTCTGGACGGGAGGGTGCATGGCATGCAGGCAGACATAGCCAAGTTCCAGAACAGGTTTACAGCCCTACAGGACAAAGGGCTACCCAGCTTAGAAGAGGCAGGAATGCTTCTCTCTTATGAGAAGTATATTAAGAGATTGAGTGCTGTTTCAGCCATGCAGATTGCTGAGGCTCCAGGATCATCTACAGCAGGCCCATTAACAGGACGAGGCCTTTTTGATAAATTAGATGATCTCTTTTTCATTAAAAATGAGGTGGCACATCTGTTTGACAAGCCTCCGGATTTTTACAAGTACACAGAGGCTGATGAGACCATTGGGACAATTTTGAAACACCAGCTTCCCCATCCAGAAACGTGGCAGGAACTGGTAAGGCTAATTTTGAATCAGAGCTAAAGAAGGAAACCATTGTAGCATAATCTCCTTTTGAGCCTACAGGTGGCTGAAGTCAGCACAACAGGCATGAAGACGCTGAGCCCACTCAGCATAGGTACACAGCATCAGCATCAACATCAACAGGTACAGGCAACAGGAGCAAGAAAGATACAGAAAATCAGAAATGACAGGGTACTTCACACCAAATTTAATGAAAAACTGCGCAAGTTAACCCCGTAGTGTCCGAAGGTCAACAAGTTATCTTGTCAGGAGTTAATTGCTTTAAAGAAACTTGTACACTTGTAATAAATTTTGACCTACTTTCTCTGTAGCATTGTAAGGGTCTTTCCTCTCAGATGACCTAATTCCTGAGGGATTTTTGTAGAAGGAACTTCTATATATTCCCCCTCGCGTTTGTGAAGAGGGGTTGGACGCTGGATGTAAGAAGAACCTCATTATCTCTTCTGATACTCTCATGGTGTAAATGTTCAGATTGCTAATACAAATGGTGATGAGATTTCTCCAAATATTGTCTTTCATGATGGCTTGCTGGTGTATGATTTGCGTTTACAGGATTCCTGTGTATCCTGTGGAACAATAAGTTTTCTATTCGCCCTCTGTTACCTATATGTTTGTCATTTTTCCGTTGTGTTTTCTTTACTGTTATTCATGTGCTCAAAACTAAATGGCTAAGAAAAGGAATAGTTGCAGGATTTAATATCTAAAATACCCTGAGCTCAATCTTGGTCATTCTTTATGTTTTCTTCAGCTATAGTATTTAAAGACTGATTCTTAAATGCCACCTTTAATACTATATCATCTCGTTTCCTTCACACCAGTCAGCTCAAGTAAAGAATTCTTAAGTGCTCTTTGCTAATTTGTTCATTGTTTCACACTCAGCCATAACACATTGTTTTACAGTATGCCTATAGGCCCTGCAAACTCATATGCATCTCAGTCAAGGTATCAAGGGAGCAACACTCAAAGACCCCATTGCCCAATGGACTAGTTTTCCTGAACACAGAGTCTAGTAGATATCAGAAGCATCCTCCCCAACCAAACATTCAAACAACCAAAACACACATCCTACCTAGCCTAAAACCTTCACTGCAAGCAGTGACCATACCACATAGAGAGAGCCCTCTCTGACTGCAGCTGGGCTAGAAGCTGCAGCCCAAAGTTGGTTAGTGGTTACCCCGGCCGTATCCTCTTGGGAGTCAAAGAGGACAACCTGGGTGTTAACATAAATGGCGACTCCACTGGGGACTCAAGATCTAAAGCCTAAGACCTGTCAAGAAATCATCCTAACAGTCTGAATACCAGTTAACACATCTCTAGATCCAGATTTGCTTTCAGACTTTATAGTTATACAGACCTATAGAACTCTTGACCAGTCCTGGTTACACAAAGCATTCATAAATCTTAATTCAGAAAGCTGGCTCCCAAGAAAAACCTAAGGTACACAAGGAATAACCCTGATCCCAACCCTCCCACTATCTTCGAAAATCCCAATACCATCCCCAGACTTATTAGGAACCAGCAACTGCAAGATTACCTTACTGGTACCAGTCAAGAACCAGAACTTCCTGACTCAATCCCCACACCAGTTAAGGTCCTGTTCCGGTCCAATCCTAACTCCCCCAGTTCACCATCAACATCCCTAAGTTCCCCAAACATCTCCTCGTCTCCCACACAAGTTCTTTTCCCCCACACTGTTACAACTTCTCCACCTTCGACTCCTGTGATACCTAGTGTTCCTATTGTCCCAGTTTTTCAAATTAATCCCCAAAACCCGGTAAATATGGCCAGATATGCACCCCTCCAACTGCCTGCCAATCCAGTGGCCTTACCTCAAGATTACCAGGCCAAAATAACATACTTTGACTCCACTGGACCTTACTCCGCTATCCAACATGCTAAAAGAATGCAAGATCACTTTGAAAATTATGAAATAGATGATGAAACCGTAAGGATGAGGATATTTGTCCAGAGCCTGACAGGGGACGTGAGAACATGGTTCAGATCTTTGCCTGCAAACAGCATCACTACCCCTGAAGAACTTTACCAGTCCTTCACCAACAGATGGGAGAAAAAGAAAGACCCCCTACACATACTAGGTGAGTATGATACCATTAAGAGAGGTGCTCAAGAAACAGTTCTGGAATATTGTGCTAGGTTCAACAATGTCTATAATGCTATACCTCAGAATCTAAGG
>APFE031239275.1:0-56141 GCA_000404065.3 Pinus taeda
GCCATACTTCTTCATCCTTCTTCGATTCATCCCTTGCTTCGTTTATCCAATCTGGTTGGATAATAGAAATATAATAAAACAATGCTTCCACATCCTCATCCTTTCTTCAGAGTGCATCTGCAACAAAAATTTTCTTCCATTTTCTATAGATGATGTCAAAGTCATAACCCAACATATTTGTGACACATGTTTTCTGTTCTTCTAAAGATAATAGTTGTTCTAAAAAGTATTTAAGACTATCATGATCCATTTTTACCTTGAAGTGTCTTCCCATTCGGTAAGGTCGCCATTTTTTAAGTGCATGTAGTATTGCCAACATTTCCTTCTCACAAATAGCTTGCTTGAGATGTAGCAATAAAAATACCCAATCACCTACATCAAATTTTTTTTTACTACGATGTCGATCTACCTATTGTTTCATTCGATTTTGCACCAAAGTGGCATTATCCTTTAAAAGTTGGAGAACTTGTTGTTGATGCACAATGTGATCTTTCACTACTTGAACCTTTTTCTTCTTGATATGTCCTTCTATCTTTAGAGTTTGAGGAGTGATAATTTCTTCCAATCCTTTACAAGATATGGTCAGATTCATTTCTTGATGCTCGGTGTGATCTTTCACTTCTTGAACATTTTTCTTCTTGATATGTCCTTCTATCTCGATAGTTTTAGGAGTGGTAATTCTTGCCAATGCTTTACAAGATATGGTCTGATTCATTTCTTCTATCTCTGGGGTTGGATCCTAGCGTATATCCTCTTCTTTTGATGTTTCTTGATCCTTTTCTTCCTCCTATTCATACTCTATGTAAAATAACTTCTTCTCAATACACTTATGACCTTTAGTGAATTTGCTATCACAATTGTAACAAAGCCCGTTTTCTCTTTTTTCTTCCAATTGTTGTGGTGTAACCCTTGTAGGTTGTGGAAGACTAGGAGAAACAACACTTCCATGTTCATAGCTGTGAGGGATAGAATTCATTGTTGCCATAATTTTACTTTCTAGTATGTCACAAAGCCCTTTTACTCCTTCCAATTGTTGTGGTGTTGCTCTAAAGAAGGTGTTGGTCTTTGTATCCTCATAATGTGCTATCATTTCCTCTGTGAGAATTGACCACGTAACAAGTCGTTTACGAGAACAAAGCCCTTTATACCATAAAAATTGATCTAGTTCTAAATATGAAGATGCAATACATACCTTCTGTAATAGTGGTACACCATGTAGATCAAAATATTGCTCCATCTGAAGTATCCAATTTACCGGATCCTTCCCATCAAACTTCCTCATCTTGTTTTTTCTTGATTTTAGGAGCTCGATCATGAAACGACTGTAACTCTGTAATTTCAAATATGTAAGTTCTAAAATTGTGATCTGCAGTAGCCCTCTGTGTCCTCTTTCCAATGCCACCAGTTTGACCCCAATTGGATTCTCCAAATAAGAGTTATACCAAATCACCCACAGTGACCTGATTATAGACCTTTCCAGAAGAGAGAACTTGTATGAAGTGCCACGTGTCACTATTTGGACCTTTGGCTCTAAAATATACCTAGAAGAAAATACAGTCCGCCCTCTTTCTATACTGTTTTTTAAAATTTCAATCCGATGCTCAGAGAGAAAGTTATGACGATTTTCCCCAGGTCACCTATTTGGAATGTAATTCAGGAGTCTGCAAAAAGACCAACTTCCTCAGATCATATCTCCGCCAATATAGTGCGAAAAGTTCTCAAATTTGTACCCACGATTTAGCACAATGTCTTCTCAAATGGGTTTTTTTTTCAACTTCTGAAATGTCGCAAAAAACAAGTTATAGCGAAAATGCCACGATGACTTGTTTGGAGCAGGGAAACCCTAAAATCCAAAGCTCTGATAGCAAATGTTATGAAACCAGCTCAAGAAAAGATAGAAAAGATAGATAAACGCCTTAGAATTCAGCCTCTTCGAGGGGGAACCTCCTTTACATTACATAAATGAACAATTCTTGGATGATACAAATCAAAGACCTCTTTCTATATATAGGAGTCTAAGGGGTCATTATATAATCAGAGCCGACATAACAATAATAATGTAAGGGCACAATAATAACAATAGTGGGCTTCTATGCGGCACAATAGTAACAATATGGGCACTACATGGGTACATCAATATAATAAGGGGGTTGTACTAATAATAATAAGGGGTTACACTAGTAGTATAGGGGCCCAACACATTTCCTCATGAGCTTGCCAGCTAGTAGCTAGGTGACGATGTGCACCCCTCGGTCCTTGATGCTTGCTATTACATACCCTCGTTTCCTCTTCTCTAGCTTATATTTGGCCTTCATAGATTCTGCGAAGCCAAAGTCGCTGCTCTTTCCTGCTATGGCTGTAGGACTGTTTCCTTTGATGGGTAGCCAAGAAATCCAGTGAATTAAGTCGGATGTAATCGGAGTTGGCTCCTCTAGCTAAAGATACTCATCATGTACTAGATGTAGTAGTTGTCGGATGAAAAAAAAAGTGATGGGTATGTAGTGGTAGTGGGGTATCCACCATAGACGGAGTAACCCAGCCTTCTCGACATCGCGTAACCATTTCTACTACAATAATTTCTCCGCGGCCAACTCTGGCAACTTCTCGCTATCCGCGAGGTCCCAGTCTTTGAACTTTATATTCAGTACCCATCCCAGCGGCGAACTGTCAAACCTTATTTCATCTGGAAGAAGTAGGGTTTCATGCGCACTCTTCGTGGCCTCCAGATCCTTCGGTATCTTGGCTATCCCTTTCCACGGGGGCATGTAGGGGGGTAAATTTATCACTGAGGGTACTTGGGAATTTTTTTTTACCTCATCATCCTGTTCTTAAATTTGAGCGATCAAGGCTTGCAAATATTCCTCCTCCTCCTCGATTTCAACAGTGACATATTTTCCCTTCTATTCCATTGAAAATTTATTGAATCGTGGGTTTTGTGGTGATATCGGGACTGACCCCATTGTCTGCTTGTCTTTCTGTGGTTGTGGTGTGCGTGGGGACTTTGGAACCTATGGTGCAGCCACCACCTCTCCAGGCTCGTCCTAGGTTACACGAGGCCCTAGGGTAATCTCTGTGAATCTCACTTGGGTTCTTACATTCATTGTCATTTCTATACTGGATTCGCTCGGTCGCATACTCACGGGTGGCAAGGTAGCTTGGTGCTCAATGCTTTGTACCGGCGCAAATCTTAAACAACCAAGTGTTGCCTCGAAGATACCCCAAGTGTTTTTATAGTCACGTTTGAATTTGAATTCGACCATTCCCTCCACTTCTGGGTCATTAATACCATTTTGGCGACAAATCGTCCTGAACCAAGCTCTTAATTCCTGTCTTAATGGCCCGTCCCCCACTCCTTTCTGCATTAAAGTGGATCTATTGTCATGAACAGTGACATCAATGATCACCTTCTAGCCTACCCGCATAGTAGCGCAACCCCTTACATGTGACCGCAACCCTTGTGACATACTGGCCCTGTGCGGAACCTCCTTCCCATGCAACTCTCTCACAGATTCATTTATAGTCCCACGCCCTCTTTCAACTACTTGGAGCACTGAGACCGTGCTTCCTACATATATTCAGGTGGTTTCACCCCTTGGGCGAGGACTCAATTTTCCTGCTAGCTCGAGCCACATGCACCCTTGGAACACTCTTGCGTCCATTAGTGCATCGCGTTTTTCTTTTCATGGTATGCACCCTTGTTTAGTAAAGTGTGGTCGTAGCCATGGTAGCAAGGTTGCAACTCCTTCTAATGCAGTAGTAGGGCTAGCTAGACTTGTTCCCCATCATGTTTAGTTTCTCATGGCCTTCGCTTTCCAGTTTGTTTATTTCTTCATCTAATGTCATACTTTTCTTCTTCAATGAAACCCAATCCTTGTTGAGTTCGTGAAGCTTCAAGCTCCCTCGCCAAATGGCTTCCCATAGCTACCTAATTCCTGTACCTAGATCCTCAAATTCTATCCTAACTATTGGAGTTGCGATCTAGCAATTCTCCTTTGCTTTCCTTTGTTTCATTTCTTCTCATTGGTGTTGGGGTCATTTCCATGCTCTGGCTTTTGCTTATGGCGCTACAGGCCCATCAGACCACTAGTACATGCATGTCATAGTCAATTTGTCACATCTAGTAAATTCTATTCATGATTCCACATAGCTTTGTGAAGGCTTTGATGTGGAAGTTTTGTGCCCTACATTGCGTTCCCTGCGTCGAATTCTAATTTTCAATCCTTCGTCTGGGGCATGCTTACACAACACATGTTTGCACCCATCGAAAACTGCTTTGTCTTGGATGCCAATCCCACGTTCGATGCTAGGGACTCCCACACCATAAGTGCATCTGTCTTTTACATTTGCACCAGTTCCCCATGGTCTTCTGATGTGTATGCCCCCAACGTGCTGCACCGTACTGTTGCTGTTCCGGTACTTCACTTTCAAATTTTTCTAAGGATTCATCCACTCTTGTTACCCCATCATCTGTTGGCAGGTCCATTGCTTTGGTCGCTGTAGTGATCTAATCATCATGTTGTGATTCAGTTTTGTTACTTTGTGCAACTGGTTCTACCAGCGTTCTATATCTTCATTTGAATCTAAAGTACAGGAATCATTGCACTGCCATGAGGTTCTCTCGTCTGTTGTTGAGTTTACCCGATCCTAGTCTTGCGTTGTTATCTGGTAAATACAATCCAACTCATCGTCACTATCATCGTCACGCACCAGTTCAGCGTAGCGCACTCCTTCGGCTAGATCTAGTAGAACTACTACACATAGAGACTTTTTGTCGAATATCATCTTTTGCTTCTCCAGGTTGATGACTCCATTCATATCATTGGGCCAGTCTATTCCTAGTAATGCAAGGGAAGAGTTCTTGTCATCTATTACCTCAAAGTCTGTCTGCATGCTTAAGCCTTTGATATCCACTGTTGCCCCTTGCAACCTCCAGATGGGAAAGATATTTTGTTGGTGTGCCATCTGTAATTGAATAGGAGATCACTGTAATGTGGGCCTACCCATGCATTCCCACATTTGCTTTGGTAACACATTCGCATCCAAACCCAGGTCCAGGATTACCTGATCCATTTCATACTCACCAATATGTGCCATCAATCTCATTTCCTCCTGGTGTGTAATGCATGCTTTCCCAGTTTGCAGACTACGTGTGGTTCACCTGATCCTCCACACCTAATGATCAGCTCTTGGAGTCCTTTAATTGCCTTATTGTCACGTAATAGCTTCATGCATGTCTCTATAAAGGTAGTAAGAGAAGAAGGATCCATTCCTGGCTCTGGTTGATCCTTACTACCTGAAGTGGAGGCCTCCCTGAAGCTCTTCTTGGCTTCCATAAACATCTCCCTTGTGTGTTCCAAGTCAAACTCAGGTTCCTTTGTAGGAGCCTTGCGAACCCATGCATCTTCCTCAGGTTGCTTCCCCTTATCTTACCCGGTGGTTGTGCCACTTCTGAGCACCATGTTCACATTGGGGTTTTCTTCACGTGGTTTAGACCTCATCATTTGGATATTCTGGGTCGGAGTAGGCTGTAGTACCACTTTCTCACGCATATGTGCAATCAACGTAGGATAATATACTGCTTCATGATCGAATTGAGCACAATATGAACAAGATAGTCTCATTGGATTGGTACAATCATGAGCATAGTGCTTTGGTCCTCCACAGTTATAAGAGATTGACTGTTCGCGGCCCCTTCCTAGCCCCATTCCTCCCCATCCTTGACCTCGTCATTGAAATCTGGCATGTTCCATTCCTACGGCTGGGTTGATGCCTCACATTTCCATCTGCATTCTATATGTTGGGGTCTGCTCCATCATTAAATCGTAGCTGTGACATGTATGCTCGTTGTGGCCCACTGATCTACAAAAATTGCAAAACAGCTGCTAGGGGTTCTGTGTATACTTCTGCAACAAATTACATTTTTCCATCATGTGCTTTCACCCCCACCTCATAGATCATGCACTAGAGCACAAGTGTCATACATGGCCCTGCTTATGCCTCTGCCCTCAACGGTAGTGGTCCCTCTCCTTCCAAGTAGTTAGCGGATACTAGACAGTGATTCTTGTCATGGCCCTGGTCCTCGCATTTTATGCACCACACTTCTTTTCACACCTCTGACCGAGGTGCCCTGTCCTACTTTAAACTCTACACCTCCAAGCATAGATTCTATAGTTGCAAATGGATTTTTTATACTCCCAATCGTCGATCCTATATCTATGTTTCATGCAACCTCATTGCCATTTCCAATGTTTCTGCCTGGGTTGAAAGCTTCTGTTGTGACAACGCCATTCTCAGTTGTGGTGTCAAATACGCCACAAACCACGCACAGTGTTGCGCATCCATTAGCATCATATTAGCCTCATGGATTGTGCTCTTCAGTCTCTAATCTAGATCCCATGGGGTCTTGCCAAGAAGAATTGCGATCTCTTTAAATCCGATGATTGACTGTGTCTGATTTCAGCAGGCTAAATTCTTTGTTCATCGCATTCTCGATCTCTATTATTCCTTCGTTAGGGTGATTATTCGAGTGCTTGATATACAACATCAGCGCACGATCCTGCAGTGCACTAACCAATGTGACCTTCCTAATGCTGTCATCTGTAACCTCGTGTGCTTCCCACACTACTCTTACTACAAACTAGAATTGATCTAGATCCTCATTCCCCGCTCCTTTGAATATAGGTAGCTTGATTGTGCTCGCCATGTTGAACTACAGGTTTGGTGGAGGTGGGGTGGTTGAAGATGGAGGTGAAGTAGGTGAAGTGGGTGATAGTGTAAGTGGAGGTGAGAACTGCGGAATGTGCTGCCTTATCAAACTGACCACACTTCTCGGAGAAACCTGAGCACACTCTTCCTCACTCTCTCGCAAAGGTGAAATTAACGGACTGTTTCCTAATCCTTCGACACCTTGGTAGATATTTCTGCTCGGCATCATTCCAAACATTAACGTATTCGCATAACCCACTTTTCACATAACAACATCTTAATCCAGGTGTTTAGAGATTTAATGTACCTACCTCGTGGTCCCTTGAGAAAATGTTTTTTTGCTTCATTATAGCTTACGGTCATGTCTATCGTGAACTCAGTAATAAATCCCCCTATTATCTGATCGAGCCAATGGTCCACAACTAGTGTGATCTTATCTTCTGATGCCTCTAGCCTGTGCACTAACTCTAGAGTCCACACTACTAGTTGATTGAGCTTATACCTTCCCTGGCTATCAGGTAACCTTGTGATCCACTCATATAGTTCAGAAGAGAAGGATGTAAAGAAGATCTCATGGATTTCCATTTATATGTAGCGATTCAGCCACATTTTTCTAGATATTTCTGGTGTTCTGTTTTCCTGTGCCACAAACTCGTGAAGCTTCTGGTCCAGCCATTCTTCAATTTCCTTCTTTGTAGGGTTCCAGTGTTCCAGCATCAGACATCACTTAGATAGATCTCGATCCTGGCAACAGAACCATTTGTTGGCTTGTTAGGGCTTGGCCCAGGTTCAGAAGTGATTTAGCCAAACAAATCCCAAAGTACCGGTCCTTTCAGCAACAGTCTGCTGAGCACAAACTGAGGTCTCACCAGAGGTAGTACGGTAGGGTGCTAGAACGAGGCTTTTGCACCCTAGGGATGTCTTGATGAGGTCTAGGAAGATCGTGACCCGATACTGCGTGCTCGTGTTGCTTCACGTAGCTGTCTGACCTTCGTGTAGTTTTGGTATAGAGCGCGAAGAGGCGTTGTCTAGATCCTTTACCCTATACTATGTTATTATTATAGATTTGACTTAATTTTGTGGGCCTAGTGTTCTTATCAATCATTCAAATTCATTACAAGTGTGCACAATCATAGAATGTAAAGAGATACATAAAAATATAACAGAAGCATAAACACACAGATCTATGAGTAGATGCACAATATTTCAGAATCCATGTACCTTTTATTAAACTTTTGTTCCCTTACAATCCCACTCCACCCTACGCACTCAGCTGCAGGGGTCCGCCCACATAACTGCGGACTCTACCAGGTCTCTGCGCACACAGCGACATAGCTTTTTCTTACTACTATCAACCACAACTTCGACGTACAAACTTAGAGTGAATTTCTCCTTCAAAAACCCATAATAATTAAGACTAAGACTAAAAACTCCCCTCTACCCTCAGAGCCTCTCTCTTTTTATACATTCCCATGGTTTGCAGACCATGGGTAGGCCAACACATCCTATATTAAATTACAATATTTTTAGGATGGACTACCTTAGACTCTCGCACTCTATGCCCACATTCTGAGGGTTCTTTACATTACATTGACCCAAAACTGGGCTTTAAGCCCCAAAAATCCACTATTGGGGGATCCGCCGCCCAACATGTATTCTGCAGTTTAGGGGCTCCTTTTCGTTGCTTCGAATCCATAGATCCAAAGTCTCTCTTCTTCTGTTTAAATTTTTGCTCAATCTTAACAATGTATTGATAGGAGACACCAAGTGAGGAGATGACTAGGAACTCCATCTCCTCGATTTATGTTTGTAGAAAATTATGGTACCTAAGTACTAGATGTTACTCAAAATTCTTTATGCCAAACTTCATGCAAAGCGTATGAAATATATTTGTGAACTTTGGCAAATCGTTCTCCCTTCCATACCATAGTGTAGTCCATTTTTTGTACTTATCTCCATAGCTCCCGATAGGGTAAGAATGTGATCCAGGTGGATCTTGGTGGCCACCTGCCAAGTCTACCTAGACCCCACCATTGTTTCTCTTAGCATTTTCAGTTTCCTTAATTGTAGCACAACTTACTATTTTTAGTAGTTTTTTAGGTCCTGAACTTCTGGAGCCGTTTTGAGGCCCTAAACGATGTTTTTTGGGAAATCTGGGGGTAACATGAGTCCATGGACTGATGTTGCCCTTCCCAAAGTGGTAGTGCTTGGATAGATCTTTCTAACAAGCTATTGTATGCGTCAAACAGAGATTGTATGCCCAAGTTACGACCCCGGGAATTTGATGTACCAATTTACCCAAATGGGGCCCACAGTTTGGCGTTTCATCTTCTAGGGTTAGGTTTTCGAATGTTAGGGGTTTTCCATTATTTCTCAACAATAAAT
The DNA here is from genome assembly GCA_000404065.3 of Pinus taeda. Taxonomy (NCBI): domain Eukaryota; kingdom Viridiplantae; phylum Streptophyta; class Pinopsida; order Pinales; family Pinaceae; genus Pinus; species Pinus taeda. Next base: position 9,091 of record APFE031239275.1, read on the forward strand.
AGGCCTTCGAGTGTCATTGTAACACAGTTCAGAGGCATGTAGCCACCACATCTCTTCTCAGAGATAAGTTACCATCACCCTAGCTGGTTTATTTCCATTACTATTTGTAAGCATATTTCAGTATTTTACTTTAATGAAATGAAGTATTATTTCTGCTGCATATCTATGTTTATGGTTATCTCTGTAATTTGTTGCGTTCCTGTTTAAGTCTGGATCATAATGTTCCTTGATGGCATTTCAAAGATAATTCCAAGTCTGTGTGACTAAACACAGTGAGAGTTCCCTCTTGGACCTCTACTCACAATAGGTTTCCCACAAGTCCTTAATGTGGGGGTTTACTTTGAGGAGTGCAAGAGCAATTTTTCCCTATTGAGAAAATCATGAGACAAAAAATATATTTCCCGCAAATTTAACCATTTATCTATGACATATACATTTATCCGGCCTTCAAATATGGGAATGTCAAATTTTACTTGTACCTTAAAGGGAGTGGGTCCTCCAAGGTGGCTTCTGGGTGAAGATGCATCACCTGTGAAGATCTGCCAGAGGATGTGGGAAAAATTATCCATCATCTTGTTCATTTGTCACTCAAGGGCTTCTTGAAGCAATATTTTTGAAGGATCTCCCGCTCCCTCATCTTTATTTTCTTCTACCATGGGAGTTTGTCAGGGTCTGTGAGGCTAGTCTTATAAAAGTTCAACTAGTTCAAGATTTAACTCCTTATACCCCAACCTCATTGGGGACACGCACAAAAAAACAGAGAAAGAGTAGACCGCTCTAATACTCTTGATCTAGATTTATGCAAGAATGAAATGAAAAACAATTCTAAATAGAAATATAGAGCTATAGAAAAAATTGAACTTCAATTCATTAATAGCAAAATATTGAGCATTGTTTACAAGCAGAATGGAAATAAACTAGCCCACACAATAGTAACTTATCTCTAAAAAGAGATGTCATAGCCACATTCCTCTAAAATGTGTTACAATGATGCTCGCAGGCTTTTTTATTATTGAGAAACAAGGGAAAACACCAAACGTTCTATTAGCTCTTGAGATTTCACCTCAAGCTGAGAAAGGCAAACCTTCAAGGAAACATCAAACCATTTCACCTTGTAGATAGCCCTACGAGGTATGAGAAGGCTCTCTCGGGTCAAACTCAGTGAATTTTTCAGTAGGATGAGTTGACCAATTAGAAACACTGATTTTAGGCTAGTAAACTGATAAAAGGGGTCTTTAATAAAATGACGAGGTTTTTCTGCGCTGCATGGGCAAAATCACAGCTTCAAACAGAGAAATATAATGAACAACACAGGTTGACGACTGAGGCAAGGTAGGCAAGGAATTTAGCATCAAATCTAGATTTTAAATGGGATGGCAAGACTGGTGAGGAGCTGACAAGGGCAAACAATAACTTTGAATCCTTGTCAAACAGAAGAAAACATTGAATTGAACAAACTTTATAGGTAGAGCATATAATACTATGAATTCTACCTAAACACTTCATTTTCTCAATTAGAAATGATCATGAGGTGAATGAAACATAACAGTTTACATATGAGACAAAGGAAAAACTTATGCTAAATTAACATACCACATGAATCTCAGAAATTAGAGCTGTGAAATTTTCATTAAGAATCCCTCTGTCAAAGACTTGTACAATGGAGCTTAGTTCTCCTCCAGCACTCAGAAAATCTCCCCTGACTAACTCTCTATCAAAATACAAAGTCTTCTTTAATACAAATTACATGCATCAAGCTATTACTAGCTTCTAGGAACAGAAAACTAACCTCTAGGAATTAAAACTAATTAATATTCCAAAAAAATAAACCCAATCTGGATCAGATTGCACAATGTGTCGAGTTGTGAAGGTTGCTAGTCAAAATTGTTTTAAAATAGGAATCTTTAAAGATGCCATTTGTCATAGACTACCACCTGCTTTCGGAATTCTCTCCTCTATGATTTTCAAATACATTAAATAAGATCTGTTGTTTCAAAACAGATCGATCCAAAAACCCTGCGCTGTTTCACCTGAAACTATATAAATAGAACAAAGAACAACTTTCTCCTAAAACTGAAGATCATTCCCCTTGAAATCCTCTGATGACTAATAAACTGGAGCGCAGATCTTTTTGACTTATTAACTGAGGTCTTGAAATACGAAATTGGTTCCTATTTTTCTGTTGCGGTTGATGTCTTTGTGGTGTGAATGAGGACCGGATTTAGTGCTCTGGTGGGGTTCACATCACCCGATTCCATATCTAAAGAAGAAAGCCTTTTTATTGTAAATATCTGTTTTTGGGGCACCCGCATCATTCGTGAAAGTGGCGGTGGTGATGAGGGCGGACCTTTTGAGCAGCATGGATGAGAGTACGAGGGAGGCTACACTGCCGTAATACAACATCCACACCAGTAGTTAAAACTTTCATTACGTCTTTTTCGTTTGCTAGGTTGGGTTCAATCGCAGTTCCACAAAATTGGGAAAAACGATCCCATTCTTCCTCTTCCAACACCTTCCTGTCTTTATCATTTAACCTGAACTTTCATAGCAGAATCCGTGGAACTGGGCCTTTCACGACTACAACAATAATCCCCATTCAGAAATATGAATATATAGGTTCCAGAATCTAATGACCGAATGGCAACTGCAGCATAATCGCGCCACTCACATCTCCGGTAAAGGCATTGATTTAGGATTGATAATTCAACTACATCAGTGCTATTGTGAACTAAGCATGACTCGGCATGACATTAACAAAAATGATAAATTTCATTTTCATCGAGTACTGCAACTTCTGTCTCACAAACTTAACAACAAACTAGCTTGAAAACTCCATCTCCTAATTTTTATTTGCATCTTCAGGCAAGCTGTTACAATTTCTGTTGTATTGATTGCTTCGTTTATTACAATCTTTTTTCTGCCTCATGCTTTCTGCAGGCCTGCGTAATCTATGGTTTTCGACAACTTTACAGATCATAACAAACATAACCCGGTACTGAGTTACGCATATTTCATGTCTTTGGCAGTCAATACAAATAGTCGTAAAGCACACTAGACAGCTGAGCAATGCATCAGATTCCGAATATCTTCTCTCTCCGGCAGAGAAGCTGGTAAGTGTTTCGTGAACTCTGACAATAGTGAGAATAGCAAAGGAGTATTTGCATCAAGGACTTGTCCAGTAGCTTTAGCTAATAAAGAACTAAAGCACAATGCCTGTCCTACCTGAATTGAAAAGTTAATCAGAGGCTCTAACTCATGAACCTGTTTCAAATAATAATTCCTTTCCCTCCAATTATGCATACATGCAGAGAGGACCTCAAGATATTCCTTGTTGGAACGCAATGTAGTATCGATGCAGCTCAAAAGAGCAGTAAGATGCTCTCGAATGATACCATCAAGTTTATCAACACCATATGGACCAAACAACCAAACAAAAGGCTTGAGTTCGGAAAGGCCTGTTAACACCTCAACAAAGTACCCCCCAACTGGTCTTGCACTCTTGAAGCACTTAGCTATAGGTGTAAATAAAATACCAGCACCATTTACATCTTTAACAACATTCTCTAGGTACCAATAACAGATAATTGAAATCGCTATGCCTGTGTTATGCACAGGTTTCTCAAAAGTATGCAAACCATGTATGGGTCCAGAAAATGCCTCACAAAACAACACCTTCCCGCATACCTTGAGTTAAATCCATACTTACATGTTGTTCAACCAGATGAACTATATTCATATGACGGTGAACCAATGACTCCAGAACAGAAGGCCGCTGAAGGTCCCTATCAATTTTTTAAAATTATAATCAACCTTTTCTTGAAGTTGTTTAGTACACAATCCCTCAGGTACATATTGATTCCATTTCATTCAACACTGAGCAGAGACTTGTCAACCTTTGCACTACAGCCTCCAACATTTTAATGGTATCTTTATTTGCAGGTTCACTCTCCTTTCCTGACAAAGGCTAATCTGAACTTCTCTTCATTGACTTGGTAGAAGGCATGGCAACTTTGGCTGCATGATTCATGCGAATAGCTGCTTGCTCTGGTAGGAGCTTGGATTCTAAGGAACCAAAACCCACTTTCAGAATCCAGAATATTGATAAGCCCTTCCAATCCTCCCATGATGGATTCTATAAGCGACTCTACATATGACACTGCATCCCGGCCTACTTTAAAAACTCCTCAGGCATACTAACACATTATCTGGAAAACTGCTGCCATTTGAAGAGCTGGAGATAAATTACATAATCTAAAAGAAACAACATATTAATGATTTCTTCTTCAAAACCCTGTTTTGAAGAAGAATCAATCTCTGACATGAGACGGAGTCTAACATCGGCTCCATTTGGGATGGCAGCTGCCACTCCGTGGAGGTGCCAAGAACCGCAGAACTTTGGGAGAGCAGACAGTGCCTCCACCCATTGGGCAATGGAGTCATCATCTACACAACTCTTGACTTATTTTCAAACTGAAACTGAACTCAAACAATCTTCAAGAAAACTAAAACCAGATGCTTCTCTTATCGCTGCTTATTTATTTACAAAACTACCCTACCTTGTTGTACAAACACTAGATCAGGTAATCCTAAAATGCCAAATTAGCCATTCAAGTAAACCTGAAAATGAAGCCGCTTGAGAATGTTGCCACGAGGTCACAGATGTAGTAGCTGGCAGCCCTTCATGCACGTACTGACCCTGGTCACGGAAAAGACAGCCTGATTTGTCAATCAACCTGAAAAACATGTCCATATATGCCGCAATAGGATCACGGAAGCCAGTCTCTGTTGGCTGCCCCAACTCTGCAATGCATACTTCCAGCTGCACATTGTCAATATAAATATCTGTAGGCAAGTCTATGACTTCTTTTTGTGATGGAGGAAGGGTTTCTAAAAAGTTCTTAGGGTCTTGGAAATCATATGACTGAATCTAGTCATCTAACCATTGAATCTCGTCTTCAATTCTTTCAACAATTAACTCACACAATTCAATTTTGAAGACCTTTAAAGATTTGAACAAATGAAGCCAAACATTGTAAACATTTTCATCAAATTCAAGATTTGCTAACAAATGTCTTATTTCTTCTACAGCTTCACGCACGACAGGGTCTGCCACATACCCTTTCATTGCATGAACGGATTAGCGTGCACTGGAATATCTGGATCGAATTGGAGTCGCCAGGTGAATGGTTCAGCCTGCATATGTATCTGAATGCTGTCCACCATCAGCATCAGATTTGCACTTTGATTGCATGTACTGGGACAAGACAATCAACAAGTTGAATGTTCTCCCCAGTATGGTCGCCAATATGTTAGCTCTTGAGATTTCACCTCAGGCTGAGAAAGGCAAACCTTCAAGGCAACATCAAACCATTTCACCTCGTAGCTAGCCCTACGAGGTATGAGAAGGCTCTCTCGGGTCAAACTCAGTGAATTTTTCAATAGGATGAGTTGACCAATTAGAAACACTGATTTTAGGCTAGTAAACTGATAAAAGGGGTCTTTAATAAAATGACGGGGTTTTTCTGGGCTGCATGGGAAAAATCACAGCTTCAAACAGAGAAACATAATGAACAACACAGGTTGACGACTGAGGCAAGGTAGGCAAGGAATTTAGCATCAAATCTAGATTTTAAATGGGATGGCAAGACTGGTGAGGAGCTGACAAGGGCAAACAATAACTTTGAATCCTTGTCAAACAGAAGAAAACATTGAATTGAACAAACTTATAGGTAGAGCATATAATACTATGAATTCTACCTAAACACTTCATTTTCTCAATTAGAAATGATCATGAGGTGAATGAAACATGACAGTTTACATATGAGACAAAGGAAAAACTTATGCTAAATTAACATACCACATGAATCTCAGAAATTAGAGCTGTGAAATTTTCATTAAGAATCCCTCTATCAAAGACTTGTACAATGGAGCTCAGTTCTCCTCCAGCACTCAGAAAATCTCCCCTGACTAACTCTCTCTCAAAATACAAAGTCTTCTTTAATACAAATTACATGCATCAAGCTATTACTAGCTTCTAGGAACAGAAAACTAACCTCTAGGAATTAAAACTAATTAATATTCCAAAAAAATAAACCCAATCTGGATCAGATTGCACAATGTGTCGAGTTGTGAAGGTTGCTGGTCAAATCTGTTTTAAAATAGGAATCTTTAAAGCTGCCATTTGTCATAGACTGCCACCTGCTTTCGGAATTCTCTCCTCTATGATTTTTAAATACATTAAATAAGCTCTGCTGTTTGAAAACAGATCGATCCAAAAACCCTGCGCTGTTTCACCTGAAACTATATAAATAGAACAAGGAACAACTTTCTCCTAAAACTGAAGATCATTCCCCTTGAAATCCTCTGATGACTAATAAACTGGAGCGCAGATATTTTTGACTTATTAACTGAGGTCTTGAAATAGGAAATTGGTTCCTATTTTTCTGTTGCAGTTGATGTCTTTGTGGCGTGAATGAGGACCGGATTTAGTGCTCTGGCGGGGTTCACATCACCCGATTCCATATCTAAAGAAGAAAGCCTTTTTATTGTAAATATCTGTTATTGGGGCACCCGCATCATTCGTGAAAGTGGCAGTGGTGATGAGGGCGGACCTTTTGAGCAGCATGGATGAGAGTACGAGGGAAGCTGCACTGCCGCAATACAACATCCACACCAGTAGTTAAAACTTTCATTACGTCTTTTTCATTTGCTAGGTTGGGTTCAATCGCAGTTCCACAAAACTGGGAAAAACGATAACATTCTTCCTCTTCCAACACCTTCCTGTCTTTATCATTTAACCTGAACTTTCATAGCAGAATCCGTGGAACTGGGCCTTTCACAACTACAACAATAATCCCCATTCAGAAATATGAATATATAGGTTCCAGAATCTAATGACCCAATGGCAACTGCAGCATAATCGCGCCACTCACATCTCCGATAAAGGCATTGATTTAGGATTGATAATTCAACTACATCAGTGCTATTGTGAACTAAGCATGACTCGGCATGACATTAACAAAAATGATAAATTTCATTTTCATCGAGTACTGCAACTTCTGTCTCACAAACAGAACAACAAACTAGCTTGAAAACTCCATCTCCTAATTTTTATTTGCATCTTCAGGCAAGCTGTTACAATTTTTGTTGTATTGATTGCTTCGTTTATTACAATCTTTTTTCTGCCTCATGCTTTCTGCAGGCCTGCGTAATCTATGGTTTTCGACAACTTTACAGATCATAACAAACATAACCCGGTACTGAGTTACGCATATTTCATTTCTTTGGCAGTCAATACAAAGAGTCGTAAAGCACACTGGACAGCTGAGCAATGCATCAGATTCTGAATATCTTCTCTCTCCGGCAGAGAAGCTGGTAAGTGTTTCGTGAAGTCTGACAATAGTGAGAATAGCAGAGGAGTATTTGCATCAAGGACTTGTCCAGTAGCTTTAGCTAACTGAGAACTAAAGCACAATGCCTGTCCTACCTGAATTGAAAAGTTAATCAGAGGCTCTAACTCATGAACCTCTTTCAAATAATAATTCCTTTCCCTCCAATTATGCATACATGCAGAGAGGACCTCAAGATATTCCTTGTTGGAACGCAATGTAGTATCGATGCAGCTCAAAAGAGCAGTCAGATGCTCTCAAATGATACCATCAAGTTTATCAACACCATATGGACCAAACAACTGAACAAAAGCCTTGAGTTCGGAAAGGCCTGTTAACACCTCAACAAAGTACCCCCCAAGTGGTCTTGCACTCTTGAAGCACTTAGCTATAGGTGTAAATAAAATACCAGCACCATTTACATCTTTAACAACATTCTCTAGGTACCAATAACAGATAATTGAAATCGCTATGCCTGTGTTCTGCACAGGTTTCTCAAAAGTATGCAAACCATGTATGGGGCCAGAAAATGCCTCACACAACAACACCTTCCCGCATACCTTGAGTTAAATCCATACTTACATGTTGTTCAACCAGATGAACTATATTCATATGACGGTGAACCAATGACTCCAGAACAGAAGGCCGCTGAAGGTCCCTATCAATTTTTTAAAATTGTAATCAACCTTTTCTTGAAGTTGTTTAGTACACAATCCCTCAGGTACATATTGATTCCATTTCATTCAACACTGAGTAGAGACTTGTCAACCTTTGCACTACAGCCTCCAACATTTTAATGGTATCTTTATTTGCAGGTTCACTCTCCTTTCCTAGCAAAGGCTAATCTGAACTTCTCTTCATTGACTTGGTAGAATGCATGGCAACTTTGGCTGCATGATTCATGCGAATAGCTGCTTGCTCTGGTAGGAGATTGGATTCTAAGGAACCAAAACCCACTTTCAGAATCCAGAATATTGATAAGCCCTTCCAATCCTCCCATGATGGATTCTATAAGCGACTCTACATATGACACTGCATCCCGGCCTACTTTAAAAACTCCTCAGGCATACTGACACATTATCTGGAAAACCACTGCCATTTGAAGAGTTGGAGATAAATTACATAATCTAAAAAAAACAACATATTAATGATTTCTTCTTCAAAACCCTGTTTTGAAGAAGAATCAATCTCTGACATGAGACGGAGTCTAACACGTTCAGAAACATAACCCTAGCATATGAAGCGCCACATGTTTGTGGGCCCTATTGGGGTTAGTTGGTACATAGACTTCTTGGGGTTGTAACCTTAGCATATGATATTCATTTGATGTGTACGATACCTAATTAGAGAGATATATCCAAGGAATAACTTTCAACCTTAAACCCCTTCCTCAAACTAAGGGTTTTTCTGTTTTCGAAAAAAATGTTGTTTAGTGCCTCAAAAAAGCTTCGGAATTTCAGGACACGAAAAACTACCAAAAATAGTAAACTATGCTACAATTAATGAAACTAAAAGAAATAGTGATGGAGTCCTCGTAGAATAGGTAGGTGGCCATTAATAGCCACTTGGATCATTACCATCGTTGCTCAGGATTCTTGCCATTGATTTCCCGCTATTGTAACCACCTCTAACAAACTTATGTATGCTTTGCTCATGGAAGTATTCTATTATACATAGGAAATTTCCATTCCCTTATTCTCCTTATAATCGAAATAATGAAGCGGATGTTCCTTTTTGGAGCCCCAACATTTCAAATTCTTCCTCTTTGATTTAATCCTTTTTTCATTGTTGGTTGTTGGTCCATGTGTTTAGAGTTTATATGGGATATCCTTCTTTTTTTTGTTGGTGAAGGCATTCACAGAACACGTGTTCTCCTCCACAACTCAAACATTTCAATGGAATTTCCTTTTTCAAATATTATAGGGTTTTACCTCAGTTTCTAATTGTTTATAACAATATTTTGAATGAGGCCAACAACTGTCAAACTTTATCTTATGCTAAACTGACCATGGAGATCCATTGAGAAAAAGCTATATTTTCATATTTTTTCATCTTTGAAAAATGAGACATATTCCAATAATGCTATGGATCGATTAACATATATTACAATGACCCAAACACGTATATAAAGCCAAAGGTTTCCAAATATGGAATCGTACAAACTCTAACTAGAATTAACTTCTCTCTAGCCAACTGCTTCATGCAAACTTGACTACACTCGATTTGACTTAGACTCAACTTGTTTCTCTTAACATATCTCAACTCAACACAACTTAACACTTCATGCATTGTGCGGTCAAAGGAATAATCATTATTTCTAACACTCCCCTTTAATTACAACTGTATGAATCAACCTTAACTTAATCATGACTAAGAATAACTTAAACATGTTTGTTAGTCTAAGTCTGAGCTTGGCTAACAATGACTCAACTATGCATGCTAGGTTTACAATCAAAATTTGACTCCATTCTTTTTTACAATGTTGGATTTTTCTTTTGTTTCTTCTAGATTCTATACCCTTGAAACTGATTCATTCTTTGTTGAGATTTCTTATTGCAAGGTCTACATTTGTTCACTTGTTGCTACTAAGTTTTTTCTTTGACTTCTCTTCTATTTGTTTTGAGTCTATCTTCAAAAACTTCCTCTTCAAAGATTATTTCACTCATTCATTACTGCCACAATTCTTCATCTTCAAACTATGAACTTTCCTTTTCTTCTTGCACTTCATATTCATGATCATCTTTCTTCCATATCCCAAGATAGAATAATTTGATCTCTTCTTGACTCCATTGCTAAAAGGAAATTTTAGTGCTCTCTTATTCATCTTCAGAAACTTCCATGCCCTTCCCTCCATCTTTTTCTTCATCTTTGCTTTCAGCTCTAATTCTATTTTTGTTTACCGACACACTAAAAATCAATGTTAAAAACATCTTCATTACGCCCTGTAGTGAGAGTGTTTTCCTCTTCATCTTTCTTCTCTGCCTCTTCAACTGCATTACAACTATCTTCCACTATTATGCATTTAGTGAATATTCTCATAAAAAACTATTGAATCACTTTATTCTCTTCTTGATTGTTATTTGTTGCTAGAATAGACACAGATATATGAGTAATTCCAACTTTTTCTTCATAATTGTTGCTATAGTGGTAGTTCAACCTTCAATTCTTAATCAAACATGGAACTTTCCATATTGCCACAATCAGTCCCTGTTTAAAAAAAGATACCACAAGTGTCATCAACATAATTTTCATTTTCTATGGTGGGATATTCGAGCATGCATGTGCTCATTAACAATTTCAACTTCACCGAATTCATTATCTATTGTTGAATTCATGAGAGATGCACTCCCAGCACTACAAACCATTACTTCATATGACAAAATCTCTTCATCATTCCCAAACATAAATGTCTCAATCTCTTATGCAAAAAGGTCATCATTAATTGCAATCTTTCCAATTGGATCCACACTGGAGCACTTATGTTATTCATTTTTTTATTGAAATCTTCACCATCACCAACAAGTTTTATTGTTGGATTCACCACTTCAAAACTCACTTTGCAGTCATCATCCACACGTGTCTTATCACAATAGGATTCACTATCATCTTCATCATCCACTTGAATATGTTCTTTCTCTGCTTCATACACAGAGGCTTCAAATTCTTTCTCTGTAATCTTTTCTTTGTCTTCTTCATCAATATGCATATATGTATAATGGGTTTCCCTTTTACAATCTTCAAAACCACCATCCACATTTGATTGGGATTCTCCAAGATCTGATGTCCTCCTAGAGCCCTGTTCATTTACTCTCAGTGCTCTCACTGAATTCTCTATTCATTCTTCAACAAACTATGACACAACTTGTTGTTGTGTGTCACATTCCTCTTTACCAAAATTTTCTTCTAGGATATTCCATGCTTCTAGGGAATATGTAGCTTTTTCTACTTTGCACAAAAAGTTCTCATACAATCCATATTTTATATGATCCAATATTAAATAATCACATACTTCATCATTTGGGTTATTAGATCGATACTCAATCAGCATTTTATATTGAAGGGAATTTTCAATTTTGACAAGCCAAAAATAAAAAAAAATTTACTATTAAATTCTAACACTATTACCATATCCATCCTAATCCATGTGTCCTTGACTTGCTCTACTTCATCTACATGTCTTTTAGATTCCTTAGTTGCCGCGAGAATCTCTATGAGTTCTTTGAAAATACTTTGGTTCCTCCTTTTGATTTCTTTTTCGCTACTTCAATCTCACTTTGTGATCCATGAATGTTGTATTTCTTTTGTCTTATGGTTTCTTTCAATATTTCTTGAGGCTTCTTTCCATATCACCTATGAAAGAAAAATATAGTTCTCAATGTGTGCCCTTATAATACAAAATCTTCACCTCATTCATGTATCTTTATCATATAGAAGAATTTTTCCAAACTCAAAACACTGCCATGCTTGACAAAGCAAAAAAATTTAGAGATAGACACACCTTTTCGAAACCCTAAACTCTCATTCAAATAAAACCCTTCTCTTTTTTTTTTTAATTCTCTTTTACTAAAAAATTAAGAAAATCACTTGATGAAACTCTCTATAGACTTTCATAAACTTTATAAACTTTCATTGTCAAACCTTTTCCATACAAAGCACCTTTTTTTTAATATAAAAAAATCTATAAAAAAGCAAACCTAACCTCCAAACTAAAAGTTCCTTTAATAAACCACCCATTGAAATGTTGCACAACATTTTAGAACTTGTCCTTATTCTTTTCATTCCAACCTTTTAAAACTTGTGGCCGTAACGACAGTAAAAGTTGGGGCTCTCATTATTTGGCAATGGGATGACTCGCTCACTTTTGGGAGAAATTGACGATGGAGGTTTACACACTTAGGGCTTCGACTCTCATTCTATTTAGAAAAAAATGGCAAACTATGGCTTATCGCTCAGTGGAAGCGAAATAACTTTGTTATTCTTGGCCTTTCCCTTGCAGTCATGCTTTATCACTCACACAATGTGACTCTCAAAGTTGTTGCAGACTATCTAGCTCCTTAAGTTGTTTCCTATGTCACAAGCTTCGTCGAACTTTAACCTTGACGTTCAAATTTTAACAAACCTTAAAAAAAATTGAGGTTCAACAAACCTCATCAAACCTCATAGCCATTGACCAATTCAATAGATCAAAACTCATAACTTCATGTCACAACTCAAGCTTGTAATTTATCCTTGCAGTTTCCAGGTCTGTGATAACATTTTTTATGTTTATTGATGTTGATTTATTACTAATTTATCCCGTAATTCATTTAAAATTAATATATATGTATATATATAGACAAACCTAATGGAAAACCTCATCAAAAAATTCGAACTTAAACCGAACCTAATCATTGTCGAACCCGGACGAAAACCCAAACCATGTGACATTGGTTGTTTCTACACAAAAAATATTCTATTCTTTAATCTTTCTCACATACATCCACTCGAGTTGTTTCTCTTGGCTTGTCATGTATTACAATGACCAACCACAAGTATCTAAGTACCATTGTCCTCCTCTCCCTGAAATTTTTCATATTTCCTAGAGATCGGTCCATGGACCCCTAGGGCAAATTGTTAGTCAGTTTCCTATCAAGCTTTAGACGATAAATTCCCTATCGAATTTTTTTATGGGGCCTCTTCCTAGGGTTCTTATGGACGTGGGGTTCATATCAGGATCAGCGCATTAGAAGCATATACCTTTTGCTCGTATGGAGGCATTCGATCCAACTACAGAGCTTAATTGATTTCCCTTTTGGGGTTCTTCAAAGTGCCTTTTGGTTTCCTGTTGACCACATTCTTATTGTTGGAGACGCATTGACTCTCATTCATTAGATCTAAGGGGTCAATGATCTTGAGGTGCCTTCCTTGATTCACTGGATGGAGAACACTCGGTCCCTCATCTCATTGTTTGAGGACATTTCCTTGCATCATGTTTAATGTTCCTTCCAAGATGTTTATTAATAGCAAAATCAGATTTTAGATGCTCTATCTAAATGTGAATTATCCACCTTCTCTAGGCTAATTTTTTATGAGCATATGGTTCACAACATGGTTCGTGGTGAAGGATTTTTTGAAGTATAAGTATGGAACCCCACCTCAGATCATAGTTTTTTGGTAATACTTCGATGGAGGTCATATTTCTTTGTTCATTTTTTCAATTTTGTGGTAGTCACACCTGACTTTTTATTGCATTCTAACCTATTTGTTCGTATAGGATTCTAGTTCTTGGACTGTCTTTGGGGATGTGATTTCCCCTCTTTGGATGTTGAGCCTTGTAGCCATTTTTTCAATCATGACATGTTGATATTGTTGAATGGACATGAAGTACTCGTATATGCAAATGTAAACGACTTTATTTTTTAATAAAGATGATGTGCTTTTTTCTTGAAAAATAAAAAGTATATAAACACGAAGCTTTCCAAATATAAAATCATACAATCCCTATCCAAACTTGACTTCTCTCCTCCATGCAAACGCAACCACATGACACTTGACAACTACACTACAATTGACATAGAGTAGACTTGTTTTTCTTAACTTGACTCCACTTACTTAACTTAAGTCAACTCAACTCTTCATACCTGCACATTAAAGTAATTATTATTTCTTCTTCATGCATGCACACCGAGGTAAATATTATTTCTAACCATCAATCCATCTCATCGTGAAAAAAACTATATTTTCATGAACAGGATGGATTTAGACGGTAAAAGAGGGCGGTGGCAGGGATTCGTTAATATCTACGGCCCTCGCATCGATTCATTTGACACTGACACGCCACCTTGTGAAATTTCTACTGCTTATTATGTTTATTTCTCACCTTCTCAATGCTAAACCCATTGGTTAGGACACAAACAAACAGTACACAATATTCCAGTGTATCCCGTGGCCACCTTCGGATGCCATGATTAGAAGAGCAGGTCATTCGGTAGGTTCCGTATTTGCGTGATATGATGCTATTATAAATAGTTGGATTTGAATTTTTTTAACTATCTAATATTTTATTTTCAAACTTTTGTCAATTAAATTATTTCTAGAAATTAGATCTAAAATATTGATGATCTATATGGTAAATAAATGTTTTTAAAATAAGGTGATTAACCCGAATAATATTTATTTATTTTGAAAATTAAAATAATATAAAATATTAACAAATATATTAGTAAATAGATAAATTTAGCAATTTTAAAATTTTAAATAATAAATTTAAAGTAATTTCAAAATCATAAATGTAAATTATTAATATAAAATTTATTATAAATATGAAAATAACAGTAGAATTTAGACTTCTGTGATCTATATTAATTGTAACATTATTTCTAGACAAATCACTTAAAATAAAATTCCGTTGATGCATTTCGAACCAACTAGTGTGGTTCATCTTGTCCTGAAGATAAACCACACTAATTAGTTCGAAACACGTTGACGCGATTTTATTTTATATAATTTTTACATAAAATAATTGTTACAATAAAAATATATGTATATTTTAAATAAATATATAAATATTAAATATAAATAATAATTAAAAAATCTACAAATTTTATAAAAAAATTACATTAAAAAAATAGGTTTTAATTACTCATCCATTTATTTTTAAAATATGAAATACCCTACGATAATATAAATGCCAACGAATAATATAAATGCGATAAATAAAATAATATATAATATACAACAAAGTACAATTAAATGCAACTATGACACTAAAGAAAGCGTAAGTCTTAAGGCTTTCCCTTTTTCAGATGTAGTGATTAACGAGAAAAATGCCGAGAAAGATGTACTTATTCTTGGTGTGAAGTGTAGTTTTTAAGATGTTTTGATTAAAGGAAAATACCATGTAGGGTCATGTTGATGATGATGGGTTAATTGAATTTTGTAATATTTGAATTTTTATTTAATATAAATTTATTATAAGTAAAATTAATTTATAAAAATAATATATAGATTAATAATTTTATTTTATTTAGAAAAGTTTATAATAAAGTAAATTTATTATTTTTATAATTTAATAATTGAAGAAAGTTTTTAGTAAAAATTAACATAATTGGTTTAATTTGTTTTAATTTATTTAAACTAACAAGTGTGGTTTAATAATTATTCATTGATTTTATTCTCGAATGAAATTCAATTTATATATATTATTAATTTAAACTTATTTAAACTTTGAATTTCTATTAAATATAATTTAATATAATCAAATATTTTAATTAATAATTATAAAAAAAAAGCCAAACTCATAGCTAAAAAAGGTGCCCTCTATGATAACCACTTAAATGTTCTCTATGCTTCAACATTCGCCTAACAAACTTAAATATTTCAAAAGCGCTCCCTTTCTACCGTCGAGAGATGCCGCATGTTTGGAATTTGAAGGGAAACATTATAGTAAAAACGTGGAAAATACACGACTGGAAAATCTTAGGAACGTGCATGGAGCATTTTGCAGGGAATATCTTCAGATTTGAAAGATGTCAGTAAAGTCAATTGCTTAACCCAGATTCTGGAATGTTCAGAAATATTTTCAAAATCAACAATCCAGATATGGTCAGTACACACGGTTTTGTTTATCTGCAATCAGCGTACGTTCAAACCATGTTTTTCAATTCAAGCACATGCCCAATTTTGTTTTTACTTCGAGGGGAAGCGGGTTCTACAGAGTCCGAGTGATTAAGAAGGCATTATAACAGTGGTCAAGTGCCAAAGGAAAATCAAAACTTATTATATTTTTCAAAGGGAACCTACATATAAGGAAAATCTAAACTTATTATGATTAAATGATGATAAATTAAGTCTAAGTTAGGACCATGAAACACCAAACTTTGAAATTGATGTAGAGCTAAGATCATTAAGATTTTTATTATAATATTTTTTAATAACTATAGAGATATTAGGTCATTTACTAGTTATATTATTAAATATTAGTGTTTCTTTCATGGTCAATTTTTAAAACCAATTATCACATATTTCTTGTTGGGGATTTTTCTGGTAAAATCCCAAAAACAGCAAAAACTAAACATAGAGACAATGCTCTGTTTTTCTCTAGGATCTTTAACACAGCGAAAACAAATAAAATTTCTGAGCAGCCAGAGTTTTTCTTCACACATAAAAACACTTTGTATTTATTAATAAAAGAATAATAAAAAATTCATCCTCTTTCACTCAGAGGGATTTACCAAGAGCTTCAAAAGAAATTACTCTGTCTCCTTTTGAGATTTTACACTGCTATGTGTAAAATTTTGTTTACGTTCACTACTGTAAATAAAAATAATTCATGTCTCTGTTGGAGAGATCAACACACTGCTGTGTGTATTTTTGTGTATTTTTCTTACATTCGCTGCGGAGAGTTTTTCCTTAAAATAATTCATGTCTCTGTTGGAGAGATCAACACACTGTTGTGTGTATTTTTGTGTATTTTTCTTACATTCGTGGCGACGAGTTTTTCCTTTTTCCTTTTGCACACTCAGAACTTTACATACGCATTGTTGTGCTCTCTTTTTCGATTACATACGCACTGTTGTGCCTCTCTTTTCAGTTACATTGTCAACACAAAAAACATTACATATATATAACAACCAAAAGGAAATTACTTCACGTTTTCACTTGCCATGCTTCTGTAAAAGAAAAACAATAAAATTAAATGGTTTTACCAACTTTTACTTGTGCCTATACTCCCGCTGAAACAAAATTAAAATCTTTACCAAAACTTACCAACCCACAGTAAATTTCATTTACTGTTTTACTGACAAAAACGACGGTCAAAAATGAAGCTTTTACTTCACGTCAAATTCATTTGTTGCAGGCCTGTACTTCAACCGTTCAACTTTGTGATTTGTGATTTGATCGCATCGCGAAATCACATTCATTGTGGAACAAGAAAATGAAGCATTAACCATTGGGTACGATCTGCGATATGCGATCGGATCGCATCGCAACATCGCAATCGCAGAAATCAAGTGAACAAACAAAGGCTCCAAGCTTGCATGCGATTTGCGATCTGCGATGTCATCGCATCGCAAGGAAAAATAATTCTGCAGTTGAAATTATTATTTCAACACTCCCCTTTAATTTCAACTGCTGGGAATTCAGTCATACCCAAACACTTCCTCAAAAATTCAAAGCTTTTCTGATCCAATGGCTTGGTCAGAATGTCCGCGACCTGTTCCTAAGTGCTGCAATGTTGTAAAACGATTTCTCCATTGTTCACGAATTCTCTGATTTAATGGAACCTTGTATCAATGTGTTTTGTTCGTTTGTGAAACACAGAATTCTTGGAAAATGCAATAGCTGAGCTATTGTCACAAAAAATCACTGTTGCTTTTGCCTGCTCTTGGCCTAAGCTCCTCAACATCCTTCTCATCCAAAACTGCTTGACATGTTGCTGTTACAAAAGAGTCTTCCTCTTAACAAAGGGATTTACCAACACTGCTTCAGATGCAGTTAGACAGACAACAACGAAAAAGTCTTCCTCACATAGAGGGATTCACCAGAGATTATGCTGAAGAGCATCTTCCTCTAAACTAGAGGGATTCACCAGTATATGCTGAAAAGCATCTTCCTCTTGATAGAGGGATTCACCAAGAGACTGTGTTGAAAAGCACCTTCCTCTTTAACAAAGGGATTCACCAAAACCTCACTTCCTCTCACAGAGGGATTACAACCAGATACTGCTTTAGATGCAGTTCCAAAATAGTAAAAATATTACTCTTCTTCTTTTACAAATAATTTCACACTGCTGTGTAAAATAAAAATTTTCTTACATACAACTTGATTACATTCGCACTGCATTTCAATGCATTTCAATCTCCCAACAAAACAAAATTTACATAACTCTTTTTCACTACTGTGTGAAAAATAAAATTTACTTTTACTGTTGTAAAAGTCTTCTGGTTTCATTTACTCTGCTCAGGCTGCTTCGTTCTTCACTTACTTCACATTACTTGCATATCTTCACCAACAAAAATGATGAGATTTGCCCTGTTGCGCATTCCTTTCCTTTCCCACCAGCGAACAACCACAAATCATCATGCTGCGTTTTTTTTTCACATCTCAACAAACCTTACACATTGCTGTGTGTATAATCTCTCACACTGCCCGTTCTTTTTCTTTCTTCTTTGCACTACAGTGCGTTTCATTGCCAATGCTTATGCAATGAACAACCCTTGCATCTTCTACACACTGTTGTGTAAACAACTTTTCATTTACTGCTGTAAGCTGAGAAATTCTTACTTTGGTTTACTACTGTAAAATAAAATTTCTTTCACATTCACTCATGTGTGAAATTTCTCATTACATTTAAAATTCTGAGTTTTCTCATTAAAAAAAAATTATTAAGGAATTTAAACTTCTGTGATCCATAATATTGTTAGAGAAATTTCAGCGAAATCACATACAAAATCATTTGTTTACGCGTTTCGAACCAACCAGTGTGGTTCATCATCAGGACAAGTTGAAATGATAAAATTATTATTAAATAAATATATGAATGTACCTATAATATTATTTTAATTTGAATTGGTTCTATATATATATATATATTATATCATTTATTAATAAACAATTACATAAACAAGTGTATTTCTAGCGGGTAAGAATATTTTAACTATATAATTTACCTAATTTAACAATTTTCTAAGAATAATAGTAATTAAATAATATAGCAAGAATATTATTTATTGTCTGGGGGGTCATAAGGTCAGAAGTAGCAGTTGTCAATATAGCCGTTGGAGTCTCTGCCATACTATTTAACAAGCTAAGCTGAATCGGTTCTTCAACTTGTCCTGACGATAAATCACACTGGTTGGTTCGAAATGGGTCGACAAATGATTTTGTATGTGATTTCGCCGAAATTTCTCTAACAATAAAAAAAAATTACATTTTCATTCCCATTCGTTTCAACAAACTATAAGCACCTGTAAAAAAAATTCCAAACTTTCATTTGCTGCCGCAAATCTTTCATCCTGTCACACTGTTGTGTTCCCCTTGGTTTTTATTCGCTGCTGCGAACCATTTCACTTTTCATCTCTTGCCTTTTGTTCTGCCTTCGCATTGATGTGCGGATCTCCTTGCTTTGCATATAATTCATTTAACAGCCATTACAAACACATACCTTCATGGTTTCAGCTTCCACAAGCTCAATGTTGTTTCACCTCTGCTGTAGTGATCAAGAATTACAGGCTCCCCCTACTGTATGCATCGTCTCCTTTTGGCAGAGTCTTCTCAAAAGAAACTCAAATTGGCTGGGGAGCTCAAGGGACTTTCAAACTGTATTTCCTTCATTCTCCATACTTGTGTAACTTTGTTCTTTTGCATGGGTCTAGCTTCTGTAAGAGCCCATGTTAAGTTACAATCACATGCCATATGCCGAATGTTATGACACTTGAAACATTCTACATTGTTCATGAATAAAATTTCATGATTTCTTCTTGTAAAATTGTTTCTTGGAGGTTTTCAGAGACCATAACATCTATCTCTATGAAATGCTCTACAGTCTTTTGCTATATGACCAAAGTTTGAACAAGAATAACAATAACCAAAAAATGAACTTTGGTGCCTGGGAGATGGAGGTTTCCTTGATGTACTTCTGAAGCCTTTCTGCCTTGGGATCCTTTGATGATAACCATTGCCTCTTGCCTCTTTGACATCATCAACATTTCTTCTTGGAGCTAGTTTTCTACTTGGAGTAGGATTTATTCTATTGTAGCCTTGATTTTTCTCCTTGCCTTTGCTAGAACTAGGAGCATCACCATTTCTTTCTGGCTTCTTCACATCTGTTTTGCTTAAAGCATTTTCATTCTTGTTTGAGGGTTCACCTACATACCTGAGTTCTGATTTATCAAATGGACATCTGTGATAGCTGAGCATGTCATCCAAGGCTTGAGAGCTCTTCATGATTTTGTTCATCCCTTCAACCTTTTTCCTGAGGAGGACAATCTCTTCTTCTAATCTTTCACACTCATTATTTTTCTTTGCAAGTTGTTCCTCAGTTTCTTCCTTGCTACGAGTAGCTTCAGCTGCTACTATTTTAAGGGAGACGATATCTGACTTCATTTTGGAGATCTCTTCATTCTTTGCTTGACTGCTCTCTATTTTCTTCTCAGCTTCTTGTGCCTGTTTCCTGGCTTCTTGTAGCTCAGACTTAAAGGAGGAGACCTCTACCTTTGTACTGTCCAATCTCTTCTACAAGTCTGTTCACTCTCTTGTGCCTTTGTTCAAGTTGACTTGACAAGGCATCTTCCTGCTTCTTTGCTTTATTCAACTGATTTGTCATGGATATAACTTCTTCATGATGCTCCCTTTTGCTTTGATCAAGTTCCTTCTTAAGCTTGGCAAGCTCTTCATCCCTTTCTTGTACTTGAAGCTTGATGAGGTCAACCTTCTCATTTTTGGCTTCTATGATGGGTTCAGAATTTCCTTCTTGACTGATGGTCATGGTCAGTGCTCCCTTTGAGTGAAGGTCATGACGTCTGTCCCATATATCCTTTGCTGATGAATATTTTCCTAGATTCTTCTTTACAGAATCAGGCAGCCCATCCAAGATTGTCTTTGCTACTTTTGCATTGTACTCCTTGGATTTTCCATCGATCTTACTATCATCAATCACTGATTCCCAGACTTCAATCCCTTCAGACTGTAAGAAAGTCCTCATTTTTATTTCCCATATATCAAAGTTTCCATTGAACCTTGGAGCCTCAAATACAATGCTTACAAATTGATTGTTTTCTATTTTAGTAGAAGAGGGAGACACATTTTTAGGAGGACTAGAGACTTTCTTCCTTGACCTTGCCATTCTTAACTATACTTCAAGTACCTGACTATGTATTTAAAATAACTGATTGTTTCTTCAATCAGCAACACAGAATCTTAGCTTGAGAAATACCTTGGATTTTTGACTGTGTCTTCACTCTGATGGAGAAGTTGCTGCAGCAAGAAACCTTCCTTTAGCTTCTTTGACACCTTCAAAGAGCCTGGTCAACTCCAATACCACTGTTGGGGATTTTTCTGGTAAAATCCCAAAAACAGCAAAAACTAAACACAGAGACAATGCTCTGTTTTTCTCTAGGATCTTTAACACAGCAGAAACAAATAAAATTTATGAGCAGCCAAAGTTTTTCCTCACACATAAAAGCACTTTGTATTTATTAATAAAAGACTAATACAAAATTCATCCTCTTTCACTCGGAGGGATTTACCAAGAGCTTCAAAATAAATTACTCTGTCTCCTTTTGAGATTTTACACTACTGTGTGTAAAATTTTGTTTACATTCACTACTGTAAATAAAAATAATTCATGCTTCTGTTGGAGAGATCAACACACTGCTGTGTGTATTTTTCTTACATTCGCTGCGGCGAGTTTTTCCTTTTGCACACTTAGAACTTTACATATGCACTGCTGTGCTTCTCTTTTTCGATTACATACGCACTGTTGTGCCTCTCTTTTCAGTTACAATGTCAACACAAAAAACATTACATATATATAACAACCAAAAGAAAATTACTTCACGTTTTCACTTGCCATGCTTCCGTAAAAGAAAAACAATAAAATTAAATGGTTTTACCAACTTTTACTTGTGCCCATACTCCTGCTGAAACAAAATTAAAATCTTTACCAAAACTTACCAACCCACAGTAAATTTCATTTACTGTTTTACTGACAAAAACGGCGGTCAAAAATGAAGCTTTTACTTCACGTCAAATTCATTTGCTGCAGGCCTGTACTTCAACCGTTTAACTTTGTGATTTGCGATTTGATCGCATCACAAAATCGCATTCGTTGTGGAATAGGAAAATGAAGCATTAACCTTTGGGTTCGATCTGTGATATGCGATCGGATCGCATCACAACATCACAATCGCAGAAATCAAATGAAAAAACAAAGGCTCCAAGCTTGCATGCAATTTGCGATCTGCGATCTCATCGCATCGCAAGGAAAAATAATTCTGCAGTTGAAATTATTATTTCAACATTTCTAAGTATAAAGCAAGAATGTTTGGAAAATTAGAACATAATATCTAGTGATAAAAAATGCATTTACATGGACAAGATCACCTATCAACATTTTGAAAGCTAATTGGATGAATAGGTGGTTCATGGATTTTGATAAACCTCCCTATAATAGTAGGTAGGTCCCTTTAAATTTCCTTATAAAATTGTGGGTTGAACTTATTTTAGCTCACTATGTCAACTACTTTGGCAATGGTAAATTTTAGGAGGTTGGTTATAGGTTCAAGTGTGACCTATTAAGATGTCCACATCCGTCTAGGTGGAAGCCTAACATTACTATCCAACATTCTCCCATCTCAAAAACATGAGTTAAACACAAACACCCATTTCCACCTACCCGTAATTTAGTACAACATTGCGTGTTCAAAGCATTATCTCACTAGGTGATCTATATTGGATCATT
Source organism: Pinus taeda (assembly GCA_000404065.3). Taxonomy (NCBI): domain Eukaryota; kingdom Viridiplantae; phylum Streptophyta; class Pinopsida; order Pinales; family Pinaceae; genus Pinus; species Pinus taeda. Next base: position 31,921 of record APFE031239275.1, read on the forward strand.
ATTGTAACCACCTCCAACCCCCTTCAACATCCCAAGATATGGGAGGGTTTTCTCGTTTGATCCAATCTGCAAGGTTTATTATGAATATGGGGTCACACAACCTCCTTTGATGAAAGTCATCAGATATTAAAACTAATACCACCATTGCATTTAGCTCACTGAGAGGTTTCCGACAATATAATGTTTACCTCAATCCAAGTCTCAAACTAAAATTTATGCTCATTCGAAGTTTGGCCCATTAAGAAGGGACATATCATCTCTATAACAACACATGACTCCCATGTAACCTCCACTTAGTGCATGTGGCACTGCCACACCAACAACATGTGGGTCTAGAGGGTTCCCTCATCATGGCATATTGCCTTCTCCACATGGTTGAGTACTCAGCTATTTTGGATATGCCAAACATCGAGGATGGATGGTTGACTTGGGATCGACTAATCCAAATCATGCGAGACCAGGATCTTTGGCTCCTTTCTTCTACTACTAGGTTTCCTTACTCTATTGGCCCGAAAGTAGAAAGCTCAGAGGGACTTCCCTCAACCATGTCACACCGAATTGAGGTTCCACAAGGTGCATTAGCCCAAACCTCATTTTTCAACTAAACTACCCTCAAGTTGAGATCTTAGTAGGGCACACCCTGATCCATGTCATGTAAGGATGAGGGACAATCCCAAGTGATATCTCTATAGTACAATGACTCAAAGTTCGAGAACCTAATGGTCCCACCCTAGACACATCTCGACATTGGGCCCTATCGACATGGTCTCTCCTTAATCCATTTAAATTTCTAGAAGGCCTAAAGATCGAGTGCACAATATGTCGACCCCCATTGCCTTTCAACATTAGGGTCTAATGACCCATTATTTTCCTAATTTACTAGAATGCGCCAAAGGGAAATAGCCCAATCAACCCACCCCTCACACCTTTTGGCGTAGGGGTCTATCAATCCGTTCTCTTCCTAATTTATTTGAATTCCCTCAAGGCTCGAAGGCCAAGTGCTTGATGTTACCAATCTTGACATATTGTGGTAATGGGGTCTATCAACACACTATTCGTTCAATTCATTTGATTGCCCCTAAGGCTAGAATGTGTGAAAATTTGGAGACCCAAATTTCTACTTCCGTAATTGATTAAGTATCTTCTATTTGTTAAATTACTGAACAAATTATTTATCGCGTCCTACAACAAATACAAAACTAATACACTGTAGCCTTCACCTATTAAATTAAATGCGGAAACAAGAAACTAGGCAAGAAAGAAATGCACAACACATGACACCCTTATTTTTGGATAAATGTCCCTGGAAAAACTTAACGTATGAAAATCATTGCAGCAACTAAGGGTTTGTATTATTAAGCAGTAGTTTTCTGAATACAATTCGCTCGATGCCCGACTGGCTATCCGATACAGAGAGAAATTGGCAAAAAGGTTAGTGAGAGAAATCTCAGACTGTTCTCAGAGGTTCAACTCTGATAAAGGGCTTGCTAACTAGACCCATGTTTCCTCTACACAGCTTCTATGTCAACCCTACGTAGAACTATGTCACTCTAGCTGGGCTCTATGTCAATTCCTCTGTTGAGCTCCTATAGACTACAAATTCGATCTCCATACCTTCCTCTATCACACCGTGACTTCCTGCAATGAATCTCTTCCCTCCTAACTTGAATTCAAACTCCCTTTGAAAATATGTGCTCCCTTTGTGTGGCACTGCGCTGCCTCACTGCATTTCCCTCTGCCTTCTCTGCCTTGTACTTTCTGGATCTAGAAAGATTCCTCCGATCTACTATCCCTACCCCTCACTACAAGAAATAACCTTGATCGATTCTCTGGTAACTGATGTGCTGCCCTTTCTGAGAAATTCAATCTCTTAATATCTCTTTGATGTGTTTTTCAAATGCCCATCAAGCCTCTTCTTATAATCCTCTAGTTGAGTAACCAACAACATAGATTAGATTGTAATCAATGGCTCAGATCATTTTGAATTGATCCCCATATTCTTCTAGAAGTTTCACCCTCAGTTTTATTAATATCCTTTAATTATTTTAATTTATTAAGTTTAGACTTAGAGACCGATCAAAAATAATTAATTATTTTAATAAAACCCTCTCTAGGTGGAATGTCCCAAAACGATTTCTAGGTATCCTGGAATATATGTATTCAAGCCTCCCTACAAATTTTTAGGCTTAGAGCATATTTGATGCTACGAGAAATGAATAGAATGGTCATATTTTGGGATCAATCTCTACCTTTGGAGAGACATGTTAACAATAACTGGTAATGAGTGGGGTATCAAGTCACTCCTCATCCAAAATTTAAGAAAGGGGACATGGTCCCAAATCCAAACATCACACAGATTACAAACTATACAAAGAAACATATGATAGGTAATCTGACTTTGTTGACCCCATGCAAGCTAGTGTACATGTTAGAGGGAAATCGATTGACTAATTAATTAATCATGAAAAACAAAGGGTTGTATATCTACTTAAGGAGAATTATCGTCCATTTATAAAAAAAATATAGCGTCTCTAAACATTCAAACTATTAGAGTTTTCATCCAAGGTAACATGGATGTATGTAAATTTATAATTTCTGAACTTATTTATGATCTAAACATTTATTAGCAAAACCCAAGTGTTCATTCAGTTCATAGGATGCAAGTTTATCTGTAATCATGAGTATGATATAAATATCCATAGTTCAAGCATTCCAGGCTACTAACACTACATGAGGTATTATAGATCCTCTAGTAAAAAAAACATAAGTCTACTGAGTGTACATCCTATTCCATTCCTTAGGCATACTAGTCAAGTGAAAGAGAATAGTGCACACAGTTAACACATTAACCATAAATTCAATATTGGACAACACATTCCAATCATTCATCATTTTCATAAACATACGATATTTCATGCCAAAAATTGTGAATAATAGAGAGCAACACCATTCAAGTATCCATTAACATTCATGGATATATAAGAGCTTATACAAGACATATGAAATACATGAAACATTGCATTCCATAAATAAAATATATAACTACAATAGACTTTTATGAGTATGTTAAGATAGATAGAAACAAAAAGATGGAATTCCACTCTCCACCCAGCCTCAAGCCAGCTACATTGTAACTTTCTTGGAACTTACCACCCCTTAGTCAGATCCAAGTTTTGACGGATGCTTGCTCAAGGGAAATCCACACCAAAGCTTGGTAAACACTAATTTATGAAGTCAATTATCTAGGTGGTTTATCAACTACTCTCTAGAAGTAAAAAATGCAATGAACCACTCTTCACCAAGATCATTCATAGGGCTTCATCCAATTTCTCAACATTTCAAGTCAGACAGAGGGCTCTATAATCAGGTCCATAATTTCCATGTATTATACATTCATTTCTCCATAGATATATGCTAATATTTGAGCCTCCTTTTATCTCCAATAGAAAGAGATATAGATAGAAATCTCATGAACAAGAACTTGCGAGAGAAAGGAATCCAATCCCCTCACATAACCAATGAATAACCAAAGAATAAAGTCAAAAGGATCCCTAGATGTACAACTCTAGTTAGATCAACCACATATGAAAAACCTATGTTTCTCTTTTTTTGTAGATATATATTTCTTCCTCTACATACCTCCATGTGTTTAAGAAAGTTATATTCTGCCTCACTTAATCTAATCAAGGAATTCAGAAACGTTCTCTTTCTTTTACTGTCTCCTCGATATGTTAGGGGGGAATGGGCACCATTATGTGTCCCTCACTACCCCAATCTAATATCATTAATTCTCTGATATCGAATCGACTCTTACCCTAATTGTATCTCACCACATTTATATTAGGAAGTTCAATTGGCCTTCAACCAATGGCTCAACGATTTAATTCAGTTGGATTCCTAGATTCCAATGAATAAAAGAAAACTTCCATTAGATAATGGATCCATAATACATTCATTCATTCATTCCTTAGTTAAATAATTAAATACTAAATTATGTGCACCTAAAACATGTTACCTTAGCCAACCATGTCCTCCATGATGGCTTTTCTTATTTTAATTTTAAATTAAAAGAGCAAGGGTAAGGTGTGGAATGTTAGAAACCCCAAACCCTTAAAGGAAAATTATCCTCAGTGTTATATAAATAGAGAAAAGAAACAAAAACACAACTTTATAATTACAACACTTACATCAATGATATTTTCCATGTCCGTACTTTCCATTTCAAGAAATGCCATTCATAATTTGTGGTCCAGTCACCTCTAGATCATATGAAATTCTAGCACAGTCTTACCTCGTTGCCCATTGGTTAACAAGGCATACACAAAGAACAATTTAGATCAATTTTTTCGTAGTCACACCTAATGCATTAGCTTCTAGTTTCACCACAATGGCCTTATCCATAGGATTCTCTATCTCAAAATGGTCTCACTTTGTTGTTTTGATATCACTTCATAACCATCATCATCTATCCTTCCTGGATAGATAATTTTGTAACTTGTATCACAAGCATGCAACCTTTAAGAGATTAATCATCATAATTTAAATTAATATTCATCCTTTTTTTCTTTTTTCCTCCAAACTATGTTGAACTTCTAACAGATAATGTTATAAACCAATACTTATTTGTATGATTATTCTTTTCCTGGTTTTACTCCACAGGTAACAAGTTCAGTTCCTTGTTTTCATTGGTCAAGCCCTCTTATACTCATATCCCACCAAGTGTGTGACCTTTTTAGTCTCCCATTAGCTACTGACCCTTCCAAGCCCAATTAACCCCCATTCTCAAGCGATCTACTTGTCTTGGTCTTCCTTATATAGGAATTATTGAAGAAATTTAGTCTTACAGACAAGTTCCTTTCTGGTGTGCCCTACTACATTGCTCATGGAGTCTTATAGGCAAGGTGCATTTATGACTTACTCTCAATAAGGTATTCAAAGTGTGTCATAGGGATGCAATGTCACCACCACAACATTGTTGCTAGGCTCTTTACTTCATCACTTCACCTGTGTCACAACATTCAATTCCCATGAGTTGTATTGAAAATTTTGAAATTTGAAATTTCAATTGCCCATGTTTTTCTTCATTCAGAATCCAGATCTCAAAAACATGAGATTTTAAGTTATGATGTTGGACTCCATTGCAAGTGGTGACATTTTTATATTCAATATGGCTTTTATACAATACCCAATTCCAACACTCTCCTGTAATCTGAATTTTCAATCAGCTAAATAGTTGTAAGTGTTCATACAAAAATCATTTCATTACAAAATTTACAACATACCGTGAAGTGATTTCAAAATTATTACATTCATAATAATTCTATCGCTTTCAAATAATTTCAAATAGAATTAAAGAAACTATATTTGCATTATATATTTACATCACAATCACTCTAAGCCATTTTACAATGCAATCAAACATTTATTCTAGCAATATGAAGGTTCAAATTGAGAGTTACTTAACCACTTTTTCAACTGAGATACATATCTCTAAATTTATGAGTAACTATTCTCCACTATGTTTTGTAAGATGAGGGACTCATGCAACTCATTCCAGGGCTAAAAAATTCCTCATACATGTTAGAAGTTATTTCTTTGGATGACATTCACACTAGTGTATTTTAAATTTTAATTTTCATCCTCTCTTTTTCTCAATAATTCACATAATAAGTCTCATAATAATAGGCATAGACACAATACTTTCTTTCATGTAGTAGATGATAGCAAGCGGTCTCTCATGAAATCTCTTGATATGAAAGACATGGAATTCATTAGGTAATGCCATTGTATTACCCAAAACATAGTGAATTTGGTTTCTATTCTCTCTCTCTCTCTCTCTCTCTCTCTCTCTCTCTCTCTTCGCATATATATAATATATATATATATATATATATATAGAGAGAGAGAGAGAGAGAGAGAGAGAGAGAGAGACGAGAGAGAGAGAGAAGAGAGAGAGAGAAGAGAGAAGCCAAGTACAAATTTCAGTTAAGGGAAACTCTCTTCTTAATCTATTTTCCATAGTTGTGAGTTTGTTATTCATCTAGTTCCTATCGACCCATTCAAGCCCTCCTTGGTTGATCCTTAATCCACATCTTCCCTCTAATGTAGCTATGCAAGGAAAACTATCATGTTCATTAGGAATCTCATGATATGAATAAATATAGCAATTTTATTAAACAAAGAAATACGTTTTCTCATATTTGTAGCAAGTTCATGACCCAATCATCTTCATTTTAAAAGGTTGTGATCCCTCTATATTACACTCATGTGCATATCAAATGTCTCAATGGACATCAATTGTTAGTCAAGTAATTTATGCATGAGTTATGACATCTCAATTTTAGAACTAATTCAATCTTATTAAAATTTGATTACAACATGTCAATTATATATTTAGATATTTTCAACTAACCAAATCTTCTCATGCTAATAGTGCTTTTTAATTTAGTGTATGACTTGATTTTACCTATTCAAAATATTCCCTCTATATTAACTTTAGCAGGGGAACTTAACATACTATCATATGCACAAAATTTATTTAGTCTTTCGTAAGGTCAATAGAAGCCTTAAGATTCTACAATATCTTTAAACAATTCAAGAGGAACCCTCCCACTTGCATTGTTATGAAAGAATATTAACATAGTTACGCACTGCTAGTTATTAAATCTTATAATCCCATTGTGGACCTTTAGCTATATTAGAGAGCTTTGTGGATGATCCCTCATTTCTCTTCACCTAACCACAAAAGGTTGGTGACTCAGTCTTCTTTGTTTCTCTAGGCACCAATCAAATCCTAGCAATCTCTATTGCCACTACTAGGAATTCTTCCTATTCATTTCCCACTATTTTACCCACATCTAACACACTTATGTATGATGTTCATTGAGGTATTCTATTGGACATAAAAAATTTCTCATCCACAAAAACTTTTGATACCTTGAGCTTTTGCTTCAATCTCACTTTGTGATCCATGAATGTTGTCTTTCTTCTATCTTATGGTTGGTTTCCTAATTGCATGAGGTTCTTTCCATATCGCTCCCGAAAAAAAAGAAATTATTTTCAATATGTGCCCTCGTAATACAAATTCCTCACCAAATTCATGTATCTTTACCATATAGAAAATTCTTTCGAAACACTATCATACTTGACAAAACAAAGAATTTTAAAGATAGACACACATTTTCAAAACCCTAAACTCTCATTCAAATAAAACCCCTCCTATTTTTTTTTATTCTCTTTTAAAAAAAAATCAATTATTAAACTCTTTATAAACCTTCATAAACTTTATAAACCTTCCTTTTCCTACCCAGCACTTTTTTTTTTTTAATACAAAAAAAATCTAATCTTCAAACTTAAACATGCTTTAATAAGCCACCAATCAAAACTTTTCAAAACCTTTTAAGACTTTCCCTTGGTCTTTATAAGATCTTTTAATAAACAATTTTGATATACCAAATAAACCCACTGGAAAGCTATTTTCAAACTAAAGAAAAGTTTTTTTTAGGGGACTGAATGATACCCAAGCAAATTGCCAAAATAATCCATCATTAAGAAATCCTTTTATCAATGGCAACCTGCCTTTTCAAGGCTCACGTTAGCGTAGACATTCAACTCCAATCAACCTGTGGCTGTAGCAGCTACAAGAGTGGGGGCTCTCTTTAATTAGCGATAGCGATGGGACGACTCGCTCGCTTCCCCGAGAACGCAGCGATGGAGGTTTATGCAGTTAGGGCTTCGGCCTTCACTCTGTTTAGAAAAAATCGGTAAGCTATGGCTTATCGCTCGGCAGCCACGGAAAAACTTTGTTATTCTAGGCCTTCGCGTGCTTTATAACTCACACAATGCGGCTCTACAACCTACGGCTGCAGACTCTCTAGCTCCTTGTATCGTGAAACTAGACCTCAGCGCTGATACAACTTGCTCTTGGTTAGAGGCATTGACAAACATATATGGACAAGTTGTTACACAATTTTTTTTTTTATTAACCCTAGTTGCAATTTTTTTTATTATTAACCTTAGTTGCTGCGGTTGGCTTGTCATATATTACAATGACCTAATCACAAGTATATAAACCCCAGGTTTTGTAAGTATGGAATCATCTAATTTCTAATTAGATTCCACTTCTCTCTTACTTCATACACTTCATGGAATCATCTAATTTCTAATTAAATTTCACTTCTCTCCTACTTCATACACTTCATGGAATCATCTAATTTCTAATTAGATTTCACTTCTCTCCGACTTCATACACTTCATGCAAGTTTGAGTACACTCTATTCCTACATAAACTCGACTTGTTTTTCTTAACTCAACTCAACTCTTCATACCTACATGTTGAAATAATTATTATTCCTAACCATCCATAAAGGGAAAAAATATATTCTCATCTTCCAAAAATGAGACATATTCCATCAGTGCTATGAATTGATTAACATAATCGTGCACGGCTAATTGTGGCATTCTTAATTCACGGAGTTCCCTAATTATGCAATTATGATACCCTACTTTACTTAGCTCACGGGTTTCTTATATGTCCTGTCACAGACAGTGTGGCATTCTTAATTCACGGAGTTCCCTAATTATGCAATTATGATACCCTACTTTACTTAGCTCACGGGTTTCTTATATGTCCTGTCACAGACAGAATGGATTTAGTCGGTAAAAGAGGACGGTGGCGGGGATTCTTTAATATCTACGGCCATCGCAGTGTTTCCTTTGACACGGGCACGCCACCATGTGAAATTTCTACAGCTTATTATGTTATTTCGGACCTTGTCAATGCCAATCCCATTGGTTAAAAGGACACAGGCAGTACACAATATTCTAGTGTATCTCGTGGCCGCCCTCCGATGCAAACAACAGAAGGCTGTGGATTCCATCGCATATCGATCGTAGCAACACCCATCCCCGTAAGATATATATATATATATATACCCAACTGCATGAACAATAAAATCTCTGGACGAGTTGGCGATGAATCGAGAGCCACATTTAGATGGGATTTCGGGAACATTTTAAAATCATAGGATAGAAACGTTGCCGTCGCATTTCTGAAAGATTACAGAAATCCACAATCAGGACATCAAGACTAATAGTTGTGAACAGATTTAAAAAAAAAAAAAACTCTCCTTTCCTCCAATTATAAGATTCCATATGCCATAAATTTGAAGAGAAAATTTAGCGAAGGATTTATTTTATGCACGATGATATATGCAAAGAAGTTGATGTATAATGTTTACTGCCCTTTAAAATAGTAAAAGCTGGTTCCGTAACCGTGAAGAAAACATATGATTGGATAAAGCACCATTGGAGGGAGAGAGTAATGTGGACATCTGATCGATGACATAAGAAAGAGGCTTTAGGAAGAATCGACCCCCTTTATATGATTTAATATGTCACTTTACAAGGAATCAAGGTAAGCCTCTCCTTTCCCTGTAAGGCCCCATTTTCCTTGTAGACGTTTCTTGTCATGAGCAGCAGCGTTGAATCCTCGCACTAATATTTTTTCTATTTCGTATAACTAGTTGTCACCGTGGTTTTACATGAATCTATTCCCTATTCAGTTCATGTAAAGGAAACGTGTAAAATATTATGGGCCTGCTTGTTGCTGCTAGAGTGTATGGTGTTCTAGGACTCTGCACCATGTTGATAAGGTTGAACCAACAAATCCTCAACTAAGAAATGCTTAAATGACAATTTAAAAAATCCGTAGAAATAGATAGTCTCTCTGGTACGAGATAACTTTTATCACATAGATTGGTAGTTAATTAGGAAAAGGAGAAACATATAATCTTGATGATGTGGATGTATGTAGCTGAGAATATATGAATACATGGATGGTAGTTTTTGGCAACTAATTAGGAAAAGTAGAAACGTATAAGCTTAATAATGTTTATGTATGTACTTACGGTGACTATGTAGATGGTAGTTTTTTTTTATCTAATAAATAAATAAGTAGATTAAAGTATTTTATTTAATTGATTATGATTTTTATTAGTTAAATATATTGAAATTCCAATTTTAAAAGATTAGTATATTTTTTATTTTTTGGAGAAATAAAATAAAACGAAATTATATTGTAAATTGGTAATGTAGGATATTTTATTTTATATGAAATGAAAATAAATTAAAACATTTTTTATTGATAAGAAAAAATAGGTAAATTGGTGGGGTTAATATTCTATTCAATATAAAACTATTAAAAATATTTAAATTTTAATTTCGAATTTGTATAATAATACTTTATTTTTAAGACTCCTGAAACTAAAATACCTCACAAAACTAAATAATCAAAAAGTTAAAATTGTTAATAAATAAAATTATCCCTTCAAAATATTAAAATAATAATTATAAAATTTAATATCAAAATTATAATTTTTTAAATATAAATTAATATAATTATAAAAATATCTAAATACTTTGAAAATTAATACATAAATTAAAAATAATAACAGTTAAAATTCTTCACATTTTAAAAAAATAATTTTACATTAAAAAATATGTTTTCATTATCATCAAATTTACTTTTACAATATTACAATGGTCTAAAAATGATAAAAACTTAAATACCATGAATTATAAATGTCATAAGTGATAAAAAATGTGAATAACGATGTAAATGTCAAGTGATGAATAAAATATTGTACATAATAAAGAAATTATAGAACTTGATAAAATAATAACAAAATATAATTAAATACAACTATCACCCTAAAATAAAAAACTTAAAGAAAATGTACTTCAAATAATTATGGTGTTAAAATCCAAATGACACTTTACGTTTTTCAGATGCAGTGAGTAACGAGAAATGCGGAGAAATGTGTAGACTTATTCTTTTGGTGAAGTAGTTTCAAGATGTCTTGATTAAATGAAAACGTAACGAGAAATGCTGAGAAATGTGTAGACTTATTCTTTGGGTGAAGTAGTTTTCAAGATGTCTTGATTAAATGAAAACACTGAGGTAGTGTGATGGAGATGAATTTATTGAATTTTTAAAAAATTGAATGGCCTTTATTTGTGTTGGTTAAATATTTGAATTTGCATTTAAGTTAAAGTTAAATGGTTAATAAATTTATTATTATTTTTATAATTTACAAATAATTATTAATAATTATTCACTAATTTACATTGAGTAAATTTATAGGTACATTATTATTTGAGATTGAATCTTAAACTTTAAATCATTAAAATATTAAATCTCTAAAATATTGGTGTAATCAAAAAATTATTAATATTATATTTAATTTGATATTGTCAAAATATTAATATATAACATGAAAATATACTACATTTGTATATAATATTGGACTATATTAAGTATGTACAAACCTAGATCTATTTGTTCTGGATCAATAAGATAAGTATCAAATTTTTTAAATATTTGAGGTAGTCAAAATATTTTAATTAATAATTTATATTATAATTATATTTTATATTTTATTTTATTTTATTACTTTAATTCAGTTAAAATATTTACTAATATAAAAGAAAACATATGACCACTTGTATTATTCTGAACTGAAAATATTATATACATATTACAATAGATAATCTTAAAATATTTTAAAAACTTCATTACAGGCCATCCATGAACTTTGATATCATAAACAAAAACAGCTATATACCAATATTACGACAATACCATAACAAATTAAATTTATTATTATAATCAATTAAATATTATAATAGGCCGTGGGGGTTAGGTCTAGTGGCAAGCGGATGATTTGCTAAGTCATTCGTGCAGCTATGCAGGTCACGAGTTCAAACCCCAAGAATACCCGAGGGACATTCAAGGCGGCCTGGGCGGACCCTCCTAGAGGTTATAGAGGTAGCTGATGGGATTCGACCCCGTGTAACGGGAGTACGATACCACCGTTGTTGCCGATTCCTCCAGTAAAAAAACAAAAAAAACAAACAAACAAACAAAAACAAAAACAAACAAACAAAAACAAAAAAAAACCAAAAAAACAAAAAAACAATTGAACAACATATCTTCCCCGTTAAATCTCTCAACATAAAACAACACATCCTCTTAACCATTAATCTTATCCAATTATTTAATTTTATTATAAATACTATTTTTTCAAAATATATTTCTTTATCAATACTATTTACATCCAAACAATCTCATATTTATTCATTCCCTCTTATCATTATTTCTATACATTCCATAAAAATAAATTCTTTTTTAACAAAAATTCAATAAAAGCAAATCCTTTGAATTCTATCATTTTTTTCTATTTTAATTTTATTTTTTTTTATATAGGATGTTCTTATGAATATATTGGATGATGATGATGGTGGTGACCAAACTTTGTTATATCTGACCTAAAAAAAACAAATTATTTAGTTTGATTTAAGATTTTATTCCTATGCCTCCCGAAGAAGAGATTACAGGTATCCAACTGATGATTGTGGTTCATCATCTCTATACCAAAATCTGCAATGGAAATAAACTCAAACCTTTTTATATGCAGCATTATAATTTATTCAGCTTCATTGCTGAAATTTGCTCAGATCTTCCATCCATATAAGCTCAGATTTTCGTATGTGCGTCATCATAGTTCCTTCAGTACGTCGTCATTGAATTTTGGTGAAGTAAATTCTTGTATTTGATTGGATTCTGCAGGAAGACATAGGTTAGTAGAAGAAACATATAGCAATCCAAAGGCCATCCACAGCTTTCCACGCGCTTTCGAAATATTCTTTTAAATCTGGAGTTCCGCTTCACTATGGTGATCCCTCGAGACCATTCCCGGAGGTGAGGACTCCGCTTCATTGTTTTCACGAGCTGTGCTTCTTGGTTGATATAAGAATGACCTAATGAGCTTCCTCTACACGTATGATTGCATGGTTCGTAGCTGTAGAGTGTAAATGTGTTAGAAAACCTGCACAGATGAATCTAGCTAGTAAAGGTTGAACACACAGCTTTGCAGAGCAAAAACATTAAAAGAAAATTGAAAGAAGAAAAGAATGATTCATTAGAAAATATGTTACAATGCTCATTATATAGCATTACTGAGTGAAGATCCCAAGGTAATGAACTATAGTGGGTGAAGATCCCAAGGTAATGAACTATAGTGGTGATCAATGAGAAGACTCAACACCTACAACAAGTTCCGGAGATAACTAGTCAGTTGTGGAGTTAAAGAAGGAGCAAATCAAGGAGTAAATCATGCAAAAGGAATCTTGCATGCAATCCCATGCTCTAACTAAGAATCCGCATGTAGATGTGTAGTAGTTGCATGTAGTTGCATGCTTTAACTAAGAGTCCGCATGCAGTTGCATGTAGTTGCATGCTATAACTGAGAGTCTGCATGTAGGTGTAGTAGTTCCAACAATGACACCACTGAAAAATAGGTAGAGACCAGTTCTCTGGAGGTTTTCTTTTTGCAGAATTCAGTTATTATGGACCAAAGGGATTAGTTTGTGTATGAATTGGATATCATGTCTTACGGGCGCTCTGTGGAGATTGGACACGTTGCTCTTGTGAATTATGTGCAAGGAATTGTAGTTAACTTAATTCAACATCATCGGAAAGAAGCTCTGTTATGAGTTTTCTTCCACTGTTGTGATGACATGGCTCAGCTATAATTGTTTAGGGGAAACACTTATGCAAAACCTTATGGCATGGGAGATTGTATATTCTTCTATCGAAGTCGTTTATGCTTTGGAAATGGTGCGCTCTATTTTACAATGTTATTAAATGGCAATATATATCCCATCACATATTTGGTTGTCTCAAAACAGTAAAATTATCAATTACTAATTGACATGTACTTTTTGTGTCATCCTGTCCAACTAAACTAGTAAGCAGTGTTTCAGGAATCGTTATCCTCAAACGATTATTGCTTATTAAAAGTGCAGGAAGTCTAAGGAGATTTTCGAAAGACCAAAGAATGTCATATGGTAACATTGTCATTACAAAAACCGCAGTTGAGTAGCCAACAAACTTCTGCTAATTCAATTCATCCAGGGCTCCTTGAAAGATAATGAAGGCATTAGATTGAAGATTGAAGGCATTGAAATCAAGAAGCACGCAAGGATTTTTTGAATGCATTTTCAGGTGAATTAAAGGTATAGTTACAACAATTGCTGCAAACGTAGGGAGGTCTGGTACTTATGATAGTCACATTGAACACTTTGACAAAATGGGCCCTATCCCTACACAAAAAAGGTTGAAAAATCTTTGATGTTGCAAGTTTGTACCAAAGCTTAATTCATTGAATGACTTGGTTAAAAGCATTGCAATTCATTTTCACTTGGAAAGGACGGTGACCATTAATCTTTGTTGTTTAGTGACATCATCAGAATTAGGTTGCAATTTCAGTTTTGTGTATCTTATACAAAAATCAGTCAATAGTTTCATCATAGAGTATTTTGAAGCAAAGGATCAACAGTCAAAGTGTAGTTGGCTTACATAGGTGGCCGTGAGAGTGGTTTCTACCTTCTGTTAAGACACTAGGATGTAATACAGTGGTTGTAATGACCCGTGATAGAGTACATGGTAAGTACATGCTGCACCTACTCTTAGAAAGGTAGATCTAGAAATATTAGATACTTTTGTACTTGTTCAACTACTCTGCCTGAATTGAGTGGAAAATACCATCCACTTAAGACAATACATTATGATTTTCGTGCATAAAGATATATTCATATGTGTGCAATTTTTTGGAATTAAAGTTGGAGGGAAAAAATACTATATGGATGCCAGCAATCAGGGAATGTTACTAGGATCTATGCTTTTAAGGCTACATGGTGGGATATGGTCCAAACTATCCTTGCTAGTTTCATCACAGAGTTTCTTCCTCCTTATCATACAAAGGGGAGTGAAGCCAAATAGAGACAAAAAAAGTGTTGTGTATCAAAGGAAAATAGAACTTCATGACAAACGCAAACTTTGGGAAATAAGCTACTTTACAGTTGACGGAATCTAGTACTCTCAGAAGTAGAGTCATGACATAGAAGATAGAAATATGATATTGGTAATTTTAATGTTGTAATGGTAATCATGTATAAATTTTTTAAAATATATTGGCTTTTTTTTAGAGGAAGTAATGTTGCGCTCCCCGTTAATGGCAGTGTTGATCCAACGCTCCCGTGTGTTTCGTGGCATGTGCTTAACACTAGCTATGTGTCTATTTACTAAATTGTGTCTCCAACAAGTGGTATCAGAGCCAAAGGTCTCAAGTTCGAAACACACATGGCTCATGTTGAAGGGGGAGATTGTTGCGCTCCCGGTTAATGGTGGTGTTGATCCAATGCTCAAGTATGTTTCGTGGCATGTGCTTAACACTAGCGATGTGTCTGTTTACTAACACCTGCGGGTTTTGGTGTAATGGAAATTGTGTCTCCAACAAGTAATCCACATAAATCATGTATTAAACAAAGTTAGCACATAGGTCAAGACAAGCTCATAAACATAAGGATGACAATAATAGACTGCAGTCATGAAATTTGTTACATTGCAGTAGAATGACCTGCATTCATGGGGTTTTAGAAATAGGAAACATTGAACAAGCTTAAACTTGTTTCCTTCCCATCATCTATGTATTAAGAATTAGATATGTTATCATTTTTAAAAGAAGCATCATGACTGTAAAATATGAGAAAGAAAGGTTTATTACTCTACCTCTTTTCTATACAAGGTGGAAGTCAAGGTTTTGTATTGAGTAAGGATTTTGAATAGGGAATTTTTCTGATTTATCCAACAAAAATTGCTTCGTATTTCTCTAAGTTTCAATGTTCTTAGTGGAAAGGAACAAGAAGAACACATTCTAGCTGCGGGAATAAAAAATTAGATGGTTTGGAACATATTTTAATGCAAACTTGATTAAGTTGGGCTCAAGTTTGGTGTTGCAAGGTTCTTGGAAAATGGAGGTCAAGTATGAAGTTATCATGCCCTAAGTCATTAATACCATTAAATAAACTTGATAATTTTTTATAACAAATTAGACCCTTGTGCAAAGGAAAATGTTCATTCATTACAAAAGGTAGTGATATATGTGATTTTAATACCAACAAATAAACTTGATAAATTTTTATAACAAATTGGATCCTTGTGCAAAGAAAAATGCTCCTTCATCACAAAAGGTAGTGATATAAGTGATTTTAATACCATTAAATAAACTTGATAATTTTTTATAACAAATTAGACCCATGTGCAAATGAAAATTCTCCTTCATTACAAAAGGTAGTGATATAAGTGATTTCACAAGTATGAAGATGGTAAAGCTAGTGGTGTCACACAAGAAGGTGAATCTAGTTAGTGGAATTCAAATTCTAGGGTAAATGAGATTTAAGGAAGAATATTAGCAAGCATAAAATGATTTTTACATCCAAGGGCATGAACACCGTAGTCTAAGGTCAATTGGAGAATAGGTAGCAAAACTTGCCTTGTTTAAAAGGTACTTAATAAATTTTTAAGGAACAGATTCAAGAGTCAAAGATATGAGTAAGCCAATCAATTCTAGGTTTGAAGAAGAAGACTAAGTAATAAAGTAAAGTAGATTTAGATCTCCACCAAACAAAATAAAAGTCAATGGGACAGTTGGCTGACATGAGTGGCAAAGTTGACCAAAATTTATGGGTAGTCTGCAGGTTCTTAGGGAACAACTCCAACATACCTAAATTTGAAGGAGGAGAATCAACATGATCCAGATATTTGAGGAAAAATATCAGTAGTGAATGAGCTAACTCCAGATTCTAAGGCACAATATTGTCCAACAACTCCAAATTTCCTATAGTATTTTTCAGATATTATTTTTTATTTTAGTATATTGTTCATATTTTTATTCCAAAAAGTTGGACACAATTAGCTTGATGTAATATTCTATATATATTTTTATTTGTAATAAAAAAGGTTTGGCTTTTGATGCCAAAACACTAACACTTTTTTGTAAATTCTTCTATTGCATAACTTTCAATTAAAGTTTTCTAGCTCCAGTTCATGACAAAATTTGTTTCTTATATATGTCTTTTTAGTTGATTTCATAATATTTTACTTCATAGGTTTAAGGAAATATAAAAGTATTAGGTAAGGCTAGATCAAGTTTTGATCTCTTTGATAACCCCTTCAAAGTTATTATCTACATTGAGACTAGCTAATTGAACAATTTGTTTGGATTAGGACAAGTGCATCAATAAATTATTTCCTTTTGGAATCTCTTAAATATATTTTTGTTAGTTGCAAAAATTATTCTAGACATTTCTACTCTTGAGTAGATAATTAGATGATTAAATATTTAGGGAGGATATTTAATCATTTATTTTCTTCTACATTCCTCCATCAAATCCTTTGAAGCTATGTTACTTTTCCATAGATGAACATTGGCACTTTGATAAGGACTCTCTGAGAGGGATTTATTTGTGAGAAAGGATTTGTGACTCATAAGAAACTATCTATACAAAAAATCATAGATTTGGCCATTGTGCTTCATAGGTAGTTGTCGAGCCATAGTGAATAACATTAAAATTCCTCGTAACCCTTGAGGGATCCCCCTCCTTTTTGAGGGCCATATTGAACCTAAATATTGGTCCATTTGGTTTCTTGATTTAGTTTGGTAGCCAAGAACTACCTTCGAGAAATAGATACAACACCCTCCTTAGGGTAGAAACCTTCATTTACTTCTATCTCTCTCAAATACCTTTTCTATTCTGCTTGATCTCTTCTCTCCTGCATCCCTAATAGAAAAGAAGGGTTGAGTTTCAACCCAATCCAATTAACCTTTTACTTTTCAAATTTTTTATAGGGGTGTCATTTCTAGGGAATTTCTCATTCTCTCTAGGGAGTGGTACTCTCTTATTTTTAGACCATATGGTAGAGCATACCATCTCCTTTTGCAAGCTTACACAACATCGGTTCTTAGAAGCCTCAAAATATCCTCAAAATGCAATATAGCTTATTCTTGTTTTCCCATGTAAAGCGCTACTAATCTAGGATCTTCGTAAATGAATCTATCGTTTTTTATGAAAGTTTGAGGACTTCTCAGTTCTACTATAATGTATAGATGTTTATTTTCCTCTGTGGACATGACCTTCTTAATTTCTTCAGCCCTAGCTTCCTCATGAGTAAGCCAAGAGGCTAGTGCCATTAATTGTACATCTCCCAACTTTGAGTTCAGATTCCAAAAGTTCATATCAGTTAAAATCATATTATGCATGCAGAAATTGGCCATCTTAGATTTGTCTTCAATGTTGGATTGTTTGAAAAACTTAATGAATTTCATGTCGTCCTAAAAAGGAAGTGAACCATATTCCTCTACTATCTTGATTTGAAATCAAAGCCATTTCTCCTTGAGGAACATTGCATAGGTTTTGGATTGGAATCTGCACTGAATGGCTTCAATAACCAAGCTTTCCATGGTGACAAGATGCTCATATATTTTCTGTAGTTGGCACCTTAACCTATTTTTTCTATCTACAACTCCCCTCTCATGTTTGCCTCCTTGAATCTTAATTCAACCATCTCTTCACCCATTTTTTTCATCTTTCCTTCCATCATGTATACATCCTCAACTTCTTTAGTTTTGGAAATTTTCATCAAGTGGCTTCTGCCTCTTTATTTATCCATCTCAAGGAGGATTGGGACTACAAATTTGTGGGTTATTATCTACCCTTTCTCGTAAAAATTTTAATATTATCCAAGGTCAAGTTTAGGATTAAGTTCTTGCGGTTCTTGTGGCCCCCTACCTTATTCATGTATTTTTTCAGCACTTTCCTATACCAATACCTTGTTTTCTTGTAAAACTTTTTGCTTTCCTATAGTAGCATTATGTTTTCCTATAGTGAGGAATATTCTTCTTTCAATTGTTTCTCCTCGGCTCCCCTAGTTTTTGGATTCTTATAGGAGGCTTCGGGCTACTTTCGATTGGCTTAGAGGCAGTCTACTTATATAGTTTTCTTCTTATTTTCCTCCAATTCTTCTTCTTGGTGACTCACTAACCCCTCAATTGTAATTGGGGTTGTTGAGGGAGATTGAGGTTTCCCTTGTTGAATCCTAGCACTCCTCATTCTCTAAAGTATATAGGACGTTGTCTTAGATTTCTAGTTTTAGAATTAACTAGGGTAGCCAAGGTTTCCAAGGTGGAAGCCACCTCTTCCTGAGTGTTACCCTCTAAAACAATAGCTTGATACTCTTCCCTTCTTCTTTTCTGAGGTCTCGGGGTTTATTTAATGATCCTTGAGGCTCCCAATTCTCCCTTTTCTTCTCCTTTTATCTTCTTTCCAGATTTCTCCTCTAACACTTTTTCTGTTTCAGAATATTCATTTTCTTTTCCACCATTTTCTTCTTCCATAGGGCCATCTCTGATTGTCTCTACAAGTTCCAGTAATATTTTTCCTTGTATTTCTAGGAAACATTCCCTATCGATGTGTACAAAATATATCCATGACACATTGTGTTGAATATGTTCTAGGGAATTCAAAAACTAGTGTATTGGGTCCATGATGGGCTATGTTCTAAGGTTTTCCTGCCCTAACCCTCTGGCTCATTTTTATCATAGACCAGAAAAGGAAATAGGTCATGCTTAATCTAATTAAATAGGCAAGTCCATATGGAATCTCAATTGACACTCTAGTCTAAATTGGTAGGCATAAAAAAAATCTAGCCTTCCCATGTAAGAAATATATTTTAAAATGTGATAGAACACTTCATCCCAAGGGTAGGGTGGACTCTCCCTCTTGATCCCATTCTTATCTTCAATATGCTTCCCTAAAGGAGGAATACATTTTTCATGGTTGTAAGATCCTCATTTCTTTCCTTCCTTATCCATCTCACTCCCAAGGGTAATGTGGTCACTATGTGTGATGACCAAAAGTCGTATACGCATTGGAAATATTTAAAATACTTCAAAGACAAAGACATCCATCATCAGACAATAATTATAAAACATATATTGTATTGAAGAATTGATGTAGGATGATTACAAATGAGAATGAGAGTCTTGTATATATAGCCAGGTAAGTACCCTTTCACGAACAAGCATGTCTATAGAGACATGCCTCTTTGTTTAACTACTTATTATTTAATTACACATTATTATGATTATCATTTATTATCTATTTTTATTTATTTTTACATAATTTATGTTCTTAACATTTGCTTCCCCTTCAAAAAGATTTGTCCTCAAATCGTGTTAATGAATGGACTTGATCTCTTTTTCTGCTACAAATGTCTTATTGCCTTGGGACTGTTATCTTTGTTGATACAAGTTGCTATGATCCTTGGAGTGACATAAAATTGTCACATGGAGGATGAATCTGACAATCTTAAATTAACCTTCTGTGGAATTTTATGATGACTTGAACTTTCTGATGAATAGTTATCGTAGGGCTGGACTTTACAAAATTCAGTATTCTTTGGAACATACATTTGTTTCTTGTTTTCTGAATGATACTAGTACGTAGATTGATTAAAAAGTCTTCTCTTGTGATTCAGATGTCGATAAATAGTTCTTCTGGTTGGAGTTTTCTTTATCATTTTGGTAGCTTCCTAATTTTCTTCAGGTCCTACCATTGTTGAGCTGTCACCATTATTTGGAATTTCCATTATTTGAACTACAACATCTGCATAAGTTATAACTTTATTTGGTTCCCCATCTTCTTGATTTATGATATTGATGGAATCATTATTTCTTCCTTTATCTTCAACTTGAACTATTACATCTCACGACTTCGATACTTCCTCTGTGAGAAATTATTCTAATTTGTTATTTAGCGATTTCTTATCATTTTTAAGTTTCTTAATTTGAGTGAGTAAATTTTGATTATGATTTTTGAGACGTAAGTGTTCCTCATTTTATGAGTCAAATTTATTTTGGCATTCAAGCTTATCATCTTTTAAACATTTGCTTTGTTTGAATAATTTTTTATTAAGGTTATTTAAGTGTAATTTTTCCTCTTCCTTTTCTGGAAAACTTCTGTTGAACTTCTCGTCAAAACTTTTTTTTTCTTGTTCTAACTTTTGCTTCTTAGTTTTACACTTTTTGACTTATGCAAGTAGTTTTTGGATATGATCTTTTAAATGAGAATTTTCATTGTTTATTTTGGATATGGCCTCTTCAAGCTCTTTTTGCTTTTTTCGATATTGAGTTTTGATTGTTTTGAAGTATTAATTTCGTAACATCTTTAAAGAATTCTAATAAGGAATTTATTGATTTTGACTTCATTGTCATGTCCCGAAATGTGATCATCTTCCGCTTATAAGGAAACATCAATATTTGTTTCTCTATGTTTAACATCAATGTACCCAAATACTTAAATGATGGTTGACTGAGAATGATGTCAATGTTTCTATTATCCATAGCTGCAACACAAAATTTAGATATGTACTCATAGTTATCTATTGTCACTTGTAAATCACTAATTTTATACACTTCTTCGCCAAAATTATTTTTCCTTTCACCAATGATTTGTTATAGAATTAATAGTTGATTTGGCAAATTAATGTTGATGTAATTTTCCTCATTGCTTGTGTTGATGGCGATATTAATTTTTCTTCCTTGAATACTTTCTTTTAATGTAATTAAACTGTGATCTGTAACTGAAAGACCTTTATAGGAAAATCGTCCTTCCTTCATC
This sequence comes from Pinus taeda, assembly GCA_000404065.3. Classification (NCBI taxonomy): domain Eukaryota; kingdom Viridiplantae; phylum Streptophyta; class Pinopsida; order Pinales; family Pinaceae; genus Pinus; species Pinus taeda. The sequence continues at coordinate 53,500 of APFE031239275.1, forward strand.
ATTTCCGAATTAGGCTCCATTTTTTCTTGTCGATAATTTTTCAACAACACTGATATGTTCATCCTTCCTTCTATTTTTTAATTATTTGTTCTTATCATATATATATATATACGTATATTTTAATAATTTAATTAATTAATTATTAGGATTATTATTATTTATTATTATTTTTAATTGGATTAATTAAAGTATGTATTATGTAACTTTATGAACCATTAAGTTACATATTAATTTTATTTCAATACCAATGTAACGATGTGGGCACATCCTTTGACCGACCAACGTGTTGTGGCCGGGGACACCATGATTGGTTGAATGGGTGGATGGATGAGGTCAACGTTGGGGAGAAGGAGAAGGGACGAAGCTAGATGGGTGATGCTAGACAACAGTGACATAAGACACATAAACAATGGGGAAAATCCAGCGACAGAGTAGCAGTGGGGGTAGTGAGGGGAATGTATGGAGTAGACGTAGTGGGGAGTAATGAAGATTTGACACTACGGGGGAGCAGTGACACAGAATGGTAGGGAAGCAATGATGCAATGGGGAAAATGGTTGATTCCGATGGGAAACGTGACAGAGTATGGGAGTCAGACGACAGAGACAACAACTTGGAAGACATATGGGGATCAGGTTGTGGAGATTGCAAGTGGACGAGGCAGCGTGGATGGTAGGTGGACCACGCAATAATGCTTGTTTTTTGTTTTAATGGCCAAGGGCCTTGTGGAAAATTCGGTGGAATAGAGAATCTCCGAGATTGTTGAAACACCTAAATCATGTCGACAACAAGGTTGACGATATGTTGAATGAAAAAGGGTAGATAAGGCGTAGCTCTAATACTAATGTAACAACCAAAATCCATATACGGATCATAAATATTTAAATATGTCGAAGATGAAGACATCCAACGTAGGGCAGTAATTGTAAAATGTATATTGTATTAAAGAATTAATCTAGATGAGTATAAATGGGGATGAGGGCCCTGTATATATGTCCAAGTAAGTTCCCTTTCACGAACAGGCATGTCTATGGAGACTTTCCTCTTTGTTTAACCAATTATTATTTAATTACAGATTATTATGATTATTATTTTTTCTATTTTGTTTATTTTTACATAATTTATGTTCATAACAGGACAAAGGATTGTACTATATTGTTTCTGTGCAAAGACAAGTTTTGATATTTCAACCCCAAGAAATTCACATCTAATCATGGTGTCGGATAGGCATAGCACTAATAAATCCAAGGGATCATTAGTTACTCATAACGAAATCACATTTCTGAGTCAATCCTTGATAGAGTTACAAGAAGGAACAAAGAAAGAAAAGCATGATCTACAGATGATCAAGAAATGTCAAGAAGAAACAAAAAGGGAAAACCTTTCTTTAGAGAAATCAATTTCAAGATTCCATGGTTTGTTAAAAGAGCTAGAGAGGACTATGATCAATGGGTTGTGGCATGTTGGGTTGTGCAACGAGAGATTTATTGAAATAATGGCTGGAATACAGGAAAATAATCATATTCCACAAAATACCTCTAGCGTTCCTCAAGAAAAACTCTCATTGATGAAGAATGGTGCAAGCCAACAATTTATGTGTAATGATTTTGTTAGGGGACAATGAAGTAGAGAGAGAGTTGATACTAGTAGAGAGAAATATGTTACAGGTAGTGGAATCTCTCATGCCTTGGTCACGCTGGATGAAGAGCATGGAAAATTTTAGGGGCAAATCTTCGCCCTTTGGCAAAATTAAGGGGTTTTAAATTTTTAGTGGGCGAATATTTTGTATCATAGTACATTTTTACAAATCACCTCAAATAGCCCACCTTATTTTAAGGGAGAGGGTAAAAAAGGTAAATTTAGCCCTTGAAATTAGGAGTTACAACCTTCCATTCGCCCATTTTCAAGAATAGGTTTTATTTAAGTGAATCTATTCGCCCATTTTCAAGAATTGGTTTTATTTAAGTGAATCCTATGGGCCAAATACCATATTTATAAAAGAGGTATGGTAAATTAATAGGAATATACTTAAATGAGAAGTATGGTAAATAAATCATACATTTTTTATATTTACTCCATAAGTTACCTTATATACATGCAAGGGTGTAAACAAATAATAACAAATAATACATGCAAGGATGTAAACAAATAAAAATATAAGTAAAGTGGAGGTATGGTAAATAAGTAAAACATCTTTTTATACTTACTCAAAAGGTATGGTAAATAAATAAAAATATAAATAAACTAGACGTATGGTAAATAAATAAAACCTCTTTTTATATTTAGTCCATAACCCTCATTCTATTTATGAAGGCTTAAGAAAGAGGTTTTATTTAAGTGAATCCTATGGGCCAAATACCATATTTGTAAAAGAGGTATGGTAAAATAATACAAATATAAATAAATGACAGGTATGGTAAATAAATAAAACATTTTTTTTATATTTACTCCATAAGTCACCTTATATTTAGGAACACTCAAAAAAATGCGTTATATTTAGGTGAAACCTATGGGGAAAATACTATAGGTGAAACCTATGGGGAAAATACTATGGGACAAATACCATGGACTAGATTGTTATTAATACCATGCAAAAAAACATTATTAACCCTAATATTAGTATTAATAAAAATAAAAATGGCAC
>APFE031239277.1:0-16430 GCA_000404065.3 Pinus taeda
AGTCCAATACGTTGGATTAAACAAATTTACGCAACAGACAGCGAAATGAAAACCGTCAAAACTATGAGCGTCCATGATGGGATGTTGAGATAGAACAATCATAGCTACTTCATATACAATAAAATTGCAGGAGTTGATAATTTTGTGGACCCCTTATGCAATTTTCACACAAATAAATAAATGGTTGAATTGAAAAAATCAGTTAACAGCAAGCTCGCCAAATAGAATGAACTGAAGTGGATCGACTTCGCTGCTAATCCTTCGTTCCAACGGAAATTTATATACCGAATCCAAGAGAGAGAGTGAGAGAGGGGCGGTTCTCATCTTTATCATCTTCCTGTGCTGCCGCAGGAATATTCAAGTCGAATATTGGTGGCATCTCGCTATCAATTTCAGGAGGAGACATCCTTGTGTCTACCACCCCCGAGAAGGAAAACGAATCAGAATTACTTGTTGCAGGAATTACATTTTTCAGTACGCCCTCTTCCACCGACTCTTCTTGTAATAAAGCATAATAAAATACTTGGTTGAAAGATTAGGAAAGTGGTTTTCCTCTTTCACCAATTTCATCTTTGCTTATTAACAATTCTAAGATCCAGAACTTTTATTCCCCTCATACTTACCCAAGCGAGAAGGCGAAAAAGCGAAAAGTTGTCACCCGTGCATGGTAACAACGGTTTGGAATTTACCTGCAGTTCTTGTTTGCGAAGAGTTGTCATACATACTTTTCAACTTGCATATCTCTGGCATGGCAACATCGTCATCATTTGTTTAGTCATTGGAATAATGAGCAAAGAAATGCTGAAGATGTCACCAGCCTCAGATTGCAGTTGTCCATCATGAGGCTTCAGATTTAGGGAAAACAAAAATTCTCAACAAGTTACCACCCATCCGACTTTTGCTTGCTTACTGGAATTGGAAATCCAATTGACGCTCTTTTTATCGCAATATTTCGTAGTTGCAGTTGATTCAGCACCCCACTTAACTCTCCCTCTACTACCTGATATTTGGAGTATAACTCCATGCGTACCCTATTATTGATGTCAAGCTTAAATGAACTCCAGTGGAGTGCAATTCCAACTTATTGTGGAACTACGTGGTGTGGGTGGAATTAAATTTCTATTCCGGGCATACTTTGAATCATCATGCATATTCGAATTGAATCATCATCATGCACGCATGCGCTGCCACGTCAAACACAGAAACTACCGTATAACTTGAGAAAATTTAGAACATAAATTCCAGCTTATGTTGGTTCAGAGCATACTTTGAATCACCGTCTGAATTTATTTCGTACATGCGTATTCGAATGCATGAACTACCATCTCATGCAACTCTGGACGATGTTCTTGAGGTGGAGTATAATTTGAGTTAATTAAGCTGATGTGGAACTCCGTGCTGATGTGGATTAATCTTCTATTCAGAGCATACTTTCAATCATCATTCGAATCCCAACTGATACTTTGGAATCAGTGCCATGCATGTACGAAAGAATAAATTTGAATTCGTGTTGTAGATTAAAAAAAAGGTTATATAATATATTATGGATACAAATTACAACGCAGTTGTCTTTAACGCGATTTTTTGAAAGTTTTACATGTGGCTTTCTCCGGTCAAAATCCGGCAATAAATTATTGGAACCATAAGTTTGATAGCTAGTTTTTGCACAATCAAACCGTCCCAGGGGTTTTCTAGGGTGCCGAATCCAAATATGCAGTTAAAAAACCATTTTAACTGCAACAAATCAAGATTTAACCTCAATTTCTTCCGCCAGATTCCGTCACCGTAATCTCCAAAAAGTCGCATTATAGACAACTCCAATTACAACTATACCAAAATGTTGATGATGAAAGTTAATCATAAATATGTATTAATTAAAACACTTTAACTTTAATATATATATGGCTGTGGTACACAAACACGATTCATAAACAACTGCAACTGAGGAATCCTATTTGGGGAATAATAAGTGTCAAATTCGCATATTCTCTCCAATAATGAGTGAATGGGGCAGATTTCAGTTGTCATTGCAGCAATATTTCAGATTTATTAGAAGAAATATTACAATAATAGTCATGGTGTAAAAATACTAATTTAATGCAAAATATTAAACCTCTTTAAAAAATTCGGCAACTTCTGGTTAATTTATCTCTTTCTCACAAAACATTTCTAATTAATTTTTAATTCGAAAAAAATAATAACAAAATCTATCTTTTTTCCATTTACTCGACAACTCTTTCTCACAAAACATTTCTAATTAATTTTGAATTCAAAAAAAAAATAACAAAATCTATTTTTTTTCCATTTACTCAACAAAATATTCAGATTGTATCCTATTTAAATATCTCTGAATTCGAAATAAAATAACAAAAATATATAATAATCATTCGCTATACTATTTAAATATTTTAGAATTAGAAATAAGATAACAAAAATATATAATACCCATTTACTATACAACAACAAATACCTCAAGTGCATAACTATTGCATATTTGTAAGTGCCAAAACTTGGACTATAAAGATTTTATTTATTAGATGGTATCTTAGCATGTGGGTATGATGATTTTGTTTTTGATTTCCTTTGTTGCTAATGTGGAAATGATTTAGTTGTTTCTAATTTGAAATGTGAGTTATATTAGGGATACAATGTCTGAAAAAAAATGTACATCTGCCATACTAGTGGTGAAACAAGATGATAAGTTAATCTTGTTGAAGATTTCAAGTGTCCCTACAAATCAAGGGGAAGGTATGGATCTTTTTGGAGCTTTTCCTAGCTTTAACCCTTTCACTTCATATCTATGGTTTCTTGTATGCAATTCTTTTGAAAATATTGAGTTTCCTTTAATATTTTCGTAATTAAAAATACTTTCTCTTCCATTTTGTAAATGAATTTGGGTCCCACTCAATTTCTATCTTTTAACATCTCCTAGCTTAAGGGAGTGTTGCAGGTTCTATATTATAGTACAATAGCGTCCATACCAATATTAATAATAAAATTACCTTATTATGATAGATTAACTGACGTAGATCTATTTCTGCATGAATTTGAGTGTGAATTCCCTGAGGACCACTCATTTCAAGCACAGGATTTAGCGCTACGTGCTATGCCTCCATGCTGGTAGGGTACGCACAAAGATAGTTTTGCAAGATAGAGGGATTACAGGTGTGTGATGAAGTTACAGTTTGGGCATCCTAATATAAGAATGTCTATGGGGAATCGATCAATTTGCAAGAGGATCCGAACCAGCAAAAATTGAACACAGACGTAAGGGAGATGCAGTGCCAATATGATAAGGTCAGGGTGACCGCATACGCCTTAGCACGAGAGTCGTCACTTGTTAAGTTACGGGAAGGAAAGAAGCTATTGGCATACGTAGAGGAAGTGCAGAAGGAACAGGCCTTGCTAAAGTCTAGGTTGTAGTCTTTGTTGGAGGACGCTTATCAAATCATGCTCTCCATTCATGATAACCTTAAGGGACTGCAGTAGACACAACAGATGATGAGGCTTGATGTAGAAGGACCAGCCGGGGAAAATTTGTTAAATGAGTTTAGACAAGTAGTGACACAGAGCGTTGCTACAATTGCAGTGATCCAAGTGGAGTTGGGGGATATTCACAATAAGATCGCGACACTAGGAGAGTGACTCAAGGGTGAGTCATGATTTTTGTGTTGGGGGCTTGTCAAGATGGGGTCCGCTGGGTTTGTTTGGAGTTAGACAACCACAATTTTCGTACAATTTTGTAAAAAAATGTAAAGTCTACACGATTTGTGGATGCAGAGTGCAGAGTGGAATAAGAGTCAAAGGGGATTAGCCCCTTGTTTTGGATATGTTTCAAGTCAATTTTGAGATTCACCCATAGCGCGCGGACCATGGTATTATATGGAAAAGTCTATAAATAGTCAAGTCTGAGCGAGTCTAAGAGGTAACTAACTATGGAAGAAGTTGGAGAACAAGGAGAAGTGGGATAGGGCATTGGGTTAAAGAAGGAGGCTCTGCTTTTTGCGCATAGGTAGAAGGAAATGCTCCATAGCTGAGTGCACAGAGGCCTACGAAGAGTCCGAAGGTGAGTGCGCAGACCCCTGCAGCTATGTTCACAGGTTAATTTGAGTCTGTAATTGGTGAGCTGAGATCAATAAACACAAGTTTCTGAAGAATTATTGAGTATTTTTGTTCATGTCTATTTATTTTATATGCTGCTGATGAATGACTTGTTCTATGAAATATTGATTGAATGGTATGTGATTCTCTTGAATAAGTCTTAATAATGTACACAATGCATGTTTAACGCTCCCGCGAAAATTCTGGTAATTTATCTTATGTGTTCTAACAAATTTAAGCATATAAATGGGGATCAAGTTTTTCTCGCACCATCACCTATATGTAAAGGGTTCCCTAGATTTTGGCCATTAAAGCACCTGTTTCCCACATGAGTATATGAGAATTTAGTTTCTTTGTATTTAGTTACGAGTATTGAGCACTAGATGGGTTGAGTAGCCCCAAAAAATACCACAGGCACTAGACCTAAGACGAACTCCCTCTGGATCGAGTATTCTTTTCCATGGGATGATTGAAGCATTTTAAGCTCCCTAAAAGGTCCGCTCTTATGTTTCAAATATGTAACGTTACCATTGTAGCTTATGGGATACCTACACCGAGTGGTCCTAACCTGAGCTATAAATGTTTTGGTGGCCTTGTGGGGAATTTAGTTGGTTCAATTTATGGTTGCTTTTAAGGGTCTTACTTTTGTTTAGGGTGTGATATGTAAGATAAAATTAACTAAGTATCAAAATCTCTGGATACTAGATGCTTTCTAATATGAATTTTAAGTGTACACAAGTGATGAAGTGAGAATGTAAAGTATGAGAAGATGTGGATATTCTGTGATTCGTCCAAATATTCCACTACTTATACTATATTTCAATTGTTCCTTCGATGAAAATGAAGCGATATGCGCATAATTGGCCGCTTACTCCTTTTCCAATTACACTATGTTAATTTCGGAATACATAGGTGAGAATTCAAATTCTTTAAGAATGTTTTCATATGGAAGCCCATGTTCATACATCATATGCAATCGAAGCATAGATCACTTGACTTCTTTAATAGCACTTGCTTCTAGTCCCATAAAATGAAAGAAGTTAATTCTTTGGTGAGTAAGAAGATTTATGGGTAGTGGGCCACTTACCCTTTTGCTAGTTAAGCTATGTGAAGGTTGTGAATAAAAACAAAAGATAATCTAATTACTCTACTAATTGTGATTAGTAAAGAAGCTAAGAAATCTAAACTGACTATAAAAAAGTTGCACAGGTGAAGGATATTCACCGAAGGCTGCCAATCACTTGAAAAATGTGACATTACAAGGCATTTTTAACTTTTTGGAAAACCCCATGCGTTTCACAATACATAAATGCGACGATGCATCTGCCATAGGAAAATCCATGGAGTGTGTGTTTGTCTGAGCATAAGTGACGCAGTCAACTAGATATTGTAATTTAACTTGTTTCTCAGCCCACCACATGTTCATAAGGTCCTATAAAACTTCCATATAGGTATACACACCTTGTACGCCAACTATGCAGAGAGAATATCTACAAACACAACGTTTAGATTAAGAAAAAGACAAATGTATGGTCACCATTTCTGCAGTAGTTTTTTTGTGGAAATGATGTACCAAAAGGCACCACCTTAAAAGTTGGTTGTTCCCTGCAAAGGAGCACAAACATAGTTGATGTTTTTATTGAACAGACTTAGATAAACAAATCATTGCAAATATTGCACCCAAACATGAACTAAAACAAAGATATAAATACACAAAAAATGCACAATGGAGCAAACAAGTCAACAAAATAATGGAAAACCCTCCCTTTATTCACTGTTGGTAGTAGAATTTGATTACAATAGATTAATTTTAAACACTTGAAGAGAACCATTTGACTTATCGTGTTAAACAATACTTAACAAGGTGGTTCGTTTCTGTAATATCCTTTCATTCTTCTTCTCTCCCTCATATAAGTACGAAGACTCTCTCAATGGTGGACTTTTGTCCTCTCACTAAGTTGATGGATTTCTTGGAAGAAAAATGACCAACATGTTAGTGCTCATCTTTCTTTGGTTCCAACAATGAAACATATGTTTCCTTTGATAGAAATTTGGCAATCATAACATTATCTCTTATTTTGGTTCTCCCACGGTATATTTATATAGAATTTTTATATACATCTTCCCACTCTTGGTTTATGAATGAAAATGACTCATGAGGAGGAGAAGATGATTCCATTGAGGTTTGGACGTCTCCAGGGTGACTCAAATTTGACTGTCCTGGACTGAGATCCTGTCATGGAATCACCTCCAAGTGTGTGAAGTGATACTGAATTTTTTTTGTCATCCAATTTCTCGATCGCCCGAATTTTGAATAATTTTTTGTGCGTTGCTTTTAAGGGTCTTACTTTTCTTTAGGGTGTGATATGTAAGATAAAATAAACTAAGTATCAAAATATTTGGAAACTGGATGCTTTCTAATATGAATTTTATAGAAGCATAGTGTCTAGTGTATAATTGTACACAAGTGATGAAGTGAGAATGTAAAGTGTGAGAAGACGTGGATATTCGGTGATTCGTCCAAATATCCCACTACTTATACTATATTTCAATTGTTCCTTCAATGAAAATGAAGCGATATGCGCATAATTGGCTGCTTACTCCTTTTCCAATTACACTATGTTAATTTCGGAATACGTAAGTGAGAATTCAAATTCTTTAAGAAAGTTTTCATATGCAAGCCTATGTTCATACATCATATACAATCGAAGCATAGATCACTTGCCTTCTTTAATAACACTTGCTTCTAGTCCCATAAAATGAAAGAAGTTAATTCTTTGGTGAGTAAGAAGATTTGTGGGTAGCGGGCCACTTACTCTTTTGCTAGTTAAGCTATGTGAAGGTTGTGAATAAAAACAAAAGATAATCTAATTACTCTACTAATGGTGATTAGTAAAGAAGCTAAGAAATCTAAACTGACTGTAAAAAAGTTGCACTGGTGAAGGATATTCACCAAAGGCTGCCAGTCACTTGAAAAATGTGACATTACAAGGTATTTTTAACTTTTTGGAAAACGACACGCGTTTCTCAATACAAAAATGGGACGACGTATCTGCCATAGGAAAATCCATGGAGTGTGTGTTTGTCTGAGCATAAGTGATGCAGTCAACTATATATTGTAATTTAACTTGTTTCTCAGCCCACCACATGTTCACAAGGTCCTATAAAACTTCCATATAGGTATTACACACCTTGTACGCCAACTATGCAGAGAGAATATCTACAAACACAACCTTTAGATTAAGCAAAAGACAAATTTATGGTCACTATTCTGCAGTAGTTTTTTTGTGGAAATGATGTACCAAAAGACACCATCTTAAAAGTTGGTTGTTCCCTACAAAGGAGCACAAACATAGTTGATGTTTTTATTGAACAAACTTAGATAAACAAATAATTGCAAATAATGAACCCAAACATGAACTAAAACAAAGATATAAATACACAAACAATGCACAATGGAGCAAACAAGTCAACAAAATAATGGAAAACCCTCCCTTTATTCACTGTTGGTAGAAGAATTTGAATACAATAGATTAATGTTAAACACTTGAAGAGAACCATTTGACTTATCATTCTAAACAATACTTAACAAGGTGGTTCGTTTCTATAATATCCTTTCATTCTTCTCCTCTCCCTCAAATAAGTATGAAGACTCTCTCAATGGTGGACTTTTGTCCTCTCACTAAGATGATGGATTTCTTGGAAGAAAAATGGCCAACATGTTAGTGCTCATCTTTCTTTGGTTCCAACAACGAAATATATGTTCCCTTTGATAGAAATTTGGCAATCATAACATTATCTCTTATTTTGGTTCTCCCACGACATATTTATATAGAATTTTTATAAACATCTTCCCTCTCTTGGTTTATGAATGAAAATGACTCATGAGTAGGACAAGATGATTCCATTGAGGGTTGGACATCTCCAGGGCGACTCGAATTTGATTGTCCTATACTGAGATCCTTTCATGGAATCACCTCCAAGTGTGTGAAGTGATACCGAAATTTTTTTGTCATAGAATTTCTCGATCGCCCGAATTTTGAATGATTTTTTGTGCGTTTCACATTTATAGAAGAAAAAATCATGAAGTATTCAATTTTTAAATTTTTCAATCTTTGGACCTTTGGAAAAAGTAAAATTTTAAGACTTGATGATATATTCAGCCGAAAAATGTTCACTTGTGCATTCTACTAGATGTATTTTAGAATATTATTTCTTGTGCAAACATGTGTACTATTTTATCGTCTTAATACACATATATTTAAAAATTCTATTTGAACATTAAGTACATGAAGGGAAAAAGAAATAAAATTGCAGATTGCCTGATCTAATCACTGGCTATGGCGGTAACCACAGTGCTTGATTCTTGTGGACATGAGGTTTAGGGATTTATGAACCTTTACAAGAGTCATCCAAAATTCGGCACCACATACCAGATGCTCCTTGAAGGCAATAAATTCCCAAACTTTCACCTCCAAGACACATTGTTGGGCCACCTGGGACACCTCTATGTTCCTTCATCCAAGTATGCCAAGATGATTTTGGAGGTGCACTACAGTCGGGTTGGTGAACATTTTAGGGTAGAGAAAGTCGTCGAGATGTTGTAGAAGTATTTTTGTTGGCCAAACGTTACAAAAAATGTTAGGAAGTACATCAAATCCTACACTAACTGTGTCATTTCCAAACATACAATCAATAAGTAAGACTTTTATACCCCTCTGCCTACACCTAGCTGACCATGGGAATCTATCTCCATGGATTATATGACAGGACTCCATTCTACCAAGCATGGAAACAACTATGTTTTTGTGGTTGTCGACAAATTATCTAAGACATATATACAACCCATGCACATGGGATGAAAGCTTCCCTTATGTCCAACACACATATAACAGGGATCTCCATAACTTGACTATTCGTCAAACATTTAAGGTAGGATTGGGATTCCAACCACTGTTCCCCATTGATCTTACCATACCACTTGTAGTTATACAAGAAACTTCAGTTGATGTCCAATCTAAAGTTAACAAAGATAACATCTTCATTGAATGCATTCCACAATTATGCCAAAAGTTCCATGAAATATTGGACGGAGAAAATTTTAAGTACAAACAACATCATGATCAATATTGTGTGCCACACAACGTCAATGTGCCGAACATTTTTGGTTACATTTGTAGAAGGAGCGCCTCACTGGGGTCCACCACAAGCTTTTACCACTCATATATTGGCCTTACGTTATCACCAATGTTATAGGAGGCAATGATTTCAAGCTCAACATTCCACCATTCCTTGGCTTTCACCTAGTATTCCATGTGTATCACATGCAACCATACTTTGCCCCAATGTTGGATACATTAGACATTGTTGAGCACATGACACCAACAAACCCCAACCCAAGTTGTATTGAGAGAACCCCTACTGTTAATATCATGGACACAATAATAAATAACACTCACAAGTAGAATATCCAACTATATTGGTTTGTCAGATTTGGCCAACTCCACCACCATGGCAAGTGGCTCACCAGTGAACAACTTCAGGAGGAGTTTCCCCATCTCATGGAGGAACTCAATGCAATTCAGACCATTTCCTCCTAAGTGGGAAGGAATGATCAAGGTGGATATTGGTGGCCACCAACCAATCCCACTAAGAACCCCACCATTATTTATTTGAATTTTTAAGCTTCTTTAATTATAGGCAGTTTTTTCGAATCCTAAACTTTTGGAGTCGTTTTGAGGCCCTGAATCACATCTTCTTAGAAAACAGGAAAACATTGGTCTTTGACTAATGTTTGTAGAAAAAAAATTTAGACGGATATATGGTCTTACCACAACCGGACACACATTTTTGTTGCTTAATATACTAAGGTTAGGTGTTTGGATGTTTATGGTTTTAAATTGTTCCTCAATAACAAATAGACCTTCAATCCACATTGTAACATCTTTGATAGTCATGTAACCACTACATCTTTTCTCAGAGATAACCACTACATCTCTTGAGCTACCTTATTTCCGTTTTGTATCTAAGCATCTTTGAGTTCTTTGATATTATTGAAATGAAGATTTATTTTTGTTGCATCTTTGTTTCAATGTTTTTATATGTATTATGTTGCGTTCCAACATAAGAATATACCAGAATAATAATTACCACAAGAAGTTGGCACTCAAGGAAAAGCTTTGAAGTATCGAGATGTAAAAGAACAAATCAATTCCACAGTATGAGTAAGTTTACACAATTTCGTGATGAAATTGGGAGTGTCAGTGTTACATTCCTTGAAGAATATTTGGTAGCTCTATCGCTTTTGGGTCTTCCCAATAACTTGGACAGTTATCAAGATTTGGTAAATGGTAGAGAGAAACTAGCAAGTTGGGAGTAGTTATTGTCCTATCTAGTAAGGGAAGAAATAAGGTGGAGCAATAGGGAGAGGACTTCATCCAAGGTTGAGGATGAAAAATAATGGAATACTTGGTTGAAAATTTCCTACAGTGGTTTTCCTCTTTCCCCAATTTTATCTTTGCTTATTCGCAACTTCTAAGATTCAGGTATGCACATACCTTTGGATGTTTCTTTTAAGGTTGTGTCCATGGAAGAGAAATTTTATTTATTTAATACTTATCCAAAACACAAGAGATGTCAAAAGTGTATAGTGACAACTATTCTTGTAGGAAATTTATCGTAATTTATGGTCAAATGCTTATAAAAGAAGAAAATGAAAAGTAGAATTGAGTGGCAATTCTATACACATTAAGACGATTCATAAACGAAAACTACAACTTATGAATGCCATTTAGGGAATAATAAGTGTCAATTTGCATATTCTCTCCAATAACGAACGAATGGAGCAGATTGTAGTTGCGACCATATTTCAGATGTATTAAAAGAAATATTAAAACAATTGTCCATTGTTTAAAATCCCGCAAATTTTGGTTAATTGATCTCTTTCTCACAAAACTTTTATAATTAATTTTTAGTTCAAAAAAAATAATAACAAGATCCATTTTTTTTCATTTACTCTACAAAATATTGAGATTGTATCCTATTTAAATATCTTTGAATTCGAAATAAAATAACAAAAATATATAATACTCTTTACTATACAAGAACAGATACCTCAAGTGCATAAGTATTTCATATTTTTAAGTGGGCAAACTTGGACTATATTTTGTTTATTAGATGGTATCTTACCATGTTGGTGTGATGATTTTGTTTTTTATTTCCTTTGTTGCTAGCTTGAAAATGATTTAGTTGTTTCTATATGAAATGTCAGTTACATTAGGGATACAATGTATGAAAACAAATGTACATATGCCATACTAGTGGTGAAGCAAGATGATAAGTTTATCTTGTTGAAGATTTCAAGTATCCTCACAAATCAAGGGGAAAGTTTGGACCTTTTTGGAGCTTTTCCTATCTTTAACTCTTAGAAAGACATGATCATTTACTTCATAGCTATGGTTTCCTATATCCAATTCTTTTGAAAATTTTTAATATCCTTTAATATTTTCTTAATTAAAAATACTTTCTCTTCCATTTCCTAAATGAATTAGGTTCCCACTCAATTTCTATCCCTTCAGCTCTCGTAGCTTAAGGGAGTGCTACAGGGTCCGGTTGTCATACCAATATCTCCCACCTTAAGAGAGTCCTAAAATGTTTATCTAAATGATTCAAAAATTGCAAGCCAATATGTCATTGGTTACATTTGTAGAAGGAGCGCCTCACTGGGGTCCACCACAAGCTTTTACCACTCGTATATGGGCCTTACGTTATCACCAATATTGTAGGAGGCAATGATTTCTAGCTCAACATTCCACCATTCCTTGGCTTTCACCTAGTATTCCATGTGGATCACATGCAACCATACTTTCCCCCATTGTTGGATACATTAGACATTGTTGAGCACATGACACCAACAGACCCCAACCCAAGTTGTATTGAGAAAACCCCTACTATTAATATCATGAACACAATAATAAATAACACTCACAAGTAGAATATCCAACTATATTGGTTTGTCAGATTTTGCCAACTCCACCACCATGGCAAGTGGCTCACCAGGGAACAACTTCAGGAGGAGTTTCCCCATCTCATGGAGGAACTCAATGCAATTGAGACCATTTCATCCAAAGCGGGAAGGAATGATCAAGGTGGATATTGGTGGCCACCAAAAAATCCCACTAGGACCCCCACCATTATTTCTTTGAATTTTTATGTTTCCTTAATTATAGGCAGTTTTTTCGGGTCCTAAACTTTTGGAGTCATTTTGAGGCCCTGAATCACATCTTCTTAGAAAACAGGAAAACATTGGTCTTTGATGAATGTTTGTAGTAAAAAATTGTAGTCGGATATACGGCCTTTACCCCAACCGGACGCACATCATTTTTGCTTAATCTACTGAGGTTAGGTGTTTCAATGTTTATGGTTTTAAATTGTTCCTCAATAATAAATAGGCATTCAATCCACATTGTAACATAGTTCAGAGTCGTGTAACCACTACATCTCTTCTCAGAGATAACCTACCATTGCTTGAGCTACCTTATTTCCGTTTTGTATGTAAGCATCTTTGAGTTCTTTGATATTATTGAAATGAAGATTTATTCTTTTGCATCTTTGTTTCAATGTTTTTATATGTATTATGTTGCGTTCCAACATAAGAATATACCAGAATAATAATTACCACAAGAAGTTGGCAATCAAGGAAAAGCTTTGAAGTATCAAGATGTAAAAGAATGAACCAATTCCACATTATATGAGTAATTTTACACAATTGCGTGATGAATTTGGGAGTGTCGATGTTACTTTCCTTGAAGAATATTTGGTAGCTCTATCGCTTTTGGGTCTTCCCAATAACATGGACGGTTATGAAGATTTGGTAAATGGTAGAGAGAAACTACCAACTTGGGAGCAGTTATTGTCCTATCTAGTAAGGGAAGAAATAAGGTGGAGCAATAGGGAGAGGACTTCATCCAAGGTTGAGGATGAAAAATAATGGAATACTTGGTTGAAAATTTCCTAAAGTGGTTTTCCTCTTTCCCCAATTTTATCTTTGCTTATTCACAACTTCTAAGATTCGGGTACGCACATACCTTTGAATGTTTCTTTTAAAGGTGTGTCCATGGAAGAGAAATTTTATTTATTTAATACTTATCCAAAACACAAGAGATGTCAAAAGTGTACAGTGACAACTATTCTTGTAGGAAATTTATCGCAATTTATGGGCAAATGCTTATAAAAGAAGAAAATGAAAAGTAGAATTGAGTGGAAATTCTGTACACATTAACACGATTCATAAACGACAACTACAACTTAGGAATCCCATTTTGGGAATAATAAGTGTCAATTTGCATATTCTCTCCAATAACGAAAGAATGGAGCAGATTGTAGTTGCGGCCATATTTTAGATGTATTAAAAGAAATATTAAAACGATCATTTATTGCTTAAAATCCCACAAATTCTGGTTAATTGATCTCTTTCTCAAGAAACATTTATAATTAATTTTTAGTTCAAAAAAAATAATAACAAAATCTATTTCTTTTCATTTACTCTACAAAATATTGAGATTGTATCCTATTTAAATATCTTTGAATTCGAAATAAAATAACAAAAATATATAATACTCCTTACTATACAAGAACAGATACCTCAAGTGCATAACTATTTCATATTTTTAAGTGGGAAAACTTAGACTATATTTTGTTTATTAGATGGTATCTTACCATGTCGGCGTGATGATTTTGTTTTTTATTTCCTTTGTTGCTAGCTTGAAAATGATTTAGTTGTTTCTATAGGAAATGTTAGTTACATTAGGGATACAATGTATGAAAACAAATGTACATATGCCATACTAGCGGCGAAGCAAGATGATAAGTTTATCTTGTTGAAGATTTCAAGTATCCTCACAAATCAAGGGGAAAGTTTGGACCTTTTTGGAGCTTTTCCTAGCTTTAACTCTTAGAAAGACATGATCATTTACTTCATAGCTATGGTTTTCTATATGCAATTCTTTTGAACATTTTGAATTTCCTTTAATCTTTGCTTAGTTAAAAATACTTTCTCTTCCATTTCCTAAATGAATTTTGGTCCAACTCGATTTATATCCCTTAAGCTCTCCTAGCTTAAGGGGGTGCTACAGGGTCCAGTTCTCATACCAATATCACCCACCTTAAGAGAGTCCTAAAATGTTTATCTAAATGATTCAAAAGTTGCAAGCCAATATGTCGTTGCTAGATATTATTATATGTGAATTTTGCTAATAAATGTGGTATTCATAATTAGTTTATTTTCCATGACATGTACATTATGAAAGATGTGTTTTAGAAATAGGCCCAAGCTTTTAGTTTGATCATAGTTATTAATCTAATTTTCTAAAATTAAAATAAATCTAAAACATAATCACTAATTCAATAAACATTATAATTCAAATAATTCATAATGTTTCTTAATTTAAGTTTCCACTCTTATCTTTATGAAACCAACAAACTTGCATCAGAAGTTTTTAAAATTGTTATTATACCACACTTTGAAAAACCTTAAAAATATTTAAACAAAAATAAAAAATAAAAATTAAACATATATATATATAATTACATTTGAAAGAAAATGACTTCTTAATAAGATTATTTAATAAAATTTTCAAACTTTTATAAAATATAAAAATCATACTCTTTAATTCAAATAAAAGTTATTTAAAATTAAAAAAATTTTTTAAAATTTATCTATATAGAGATAATAATTAAATTAATTTTTTTTTTTAAGTGGAAATTAACATAATTTCATTATTTTAATATATTATATTTTATTTAAATTTATATAATTTATTATAAAAAAATGATAAATGTAATGATGTGTTGATTTTTTAAATTTTTTTTTATTAATGATAAATTTGGCTATCTTTTTGCAAGAAAAGATAGTAAAATACTTGGTTGAAAAATTAGCAAAATGGTTCTCCTCTTTCCCCAATTTTATCTTTGCTGATACAAACTTCTAAGATCCAGAACTCTTATTCCTCTAATACTTACCCAAAGGACAAGGCGAAAAGGCGAAGAGTTGTCAAGGTGCACGGTGACAACTGTTTGCAGTTCTTGTTTGGGATATTTTCAAAATTACAGACATAAATTATGTAAACCCTAGTTCGTTGGCACGCTATGTACATTTTTTACAGACTTAAATTATGTAAACCCTAGTTCGTTGGCACACTATGTACATTTTTTACAAACTTAAATTATGTAAACCCTAGTTCGTTGGCATACTATGTACATTTTTTATCCTTGTCATTCACTATAACTCTTCTTCCTTGATGACCTTTCACAAATACAAAGAAAGTGACTATAATCTCATGGACTAACTTTGAATCCCCGATAGACGCGATAATATATTGTTCTGCCTCGCTCCTTCTTCTGTGGCGTTGCAATACTTCAAAGGGGGTGGTGCAGAAAGAGATGAATATTGTGTGGTGGGAGGCATGAGATATTGCAGAGGTGTCTCATGGCGCTTAAACCTTTTACGTTGCCTGCTTGAGTATATCGTCACTTCCTCATCGGCAACGCTCTTTGCACAGGGACGCGAAGCCTTCCGTTGTCGCCTCTCACACGGTGGTACTTCACCTCCTCTGCACCAGTTTTGCACCAGTTTTGACGCTCGTTTTCTCCAGGGCCACACGACGCTCTCTTTCTCAGTCCTGCTAGAGGCTTCTTCTCTACATGATCGGTGTGCACATATCTTCACACTGAACGCAGCAGCTGCGATCGCTGTGCGAATGATGGAGAGGGTCAGTACAATTAATCTGCCATTTCGAAATGATTCTTTCCTGACTGTTGCGAACTCTGGCTCACGACGTTCCCATAGTTGCATCTTTCTGGTTCATGTATATTTTGGGCACACACAGAACAGAGATTCAAATTCAAAATCAAACGCGCAGTAATGGAAGTTCTGGAATAATTTAACATAGGCGCGGCGGTAATGAAATTTGAAGCTCCACCTAAAGAGCAGACGCGACACTAACGGCAAAATGGAAACGGTGAAATAACGTCGTCGTCAACGGAGAACATAGTAACCGGAATCGTTGATCGATGGCGTCGTAGCCTGTGGAAATCGTTTGTGTTTAGCGGTCATTGGAAAACAATTCTTGGGAAAATTAGTCGCCTGGGTAGGCCACTCCTTACGCAACTAAAAATAAAAACAAACACGTTGTTGTGAGTATAACTACACTTGCGCATAACGGATTGTTGGAATTCACCATTAGATTATCTATGATTGTTGAAAATATGTAATTTCACTGCCCGCGCACAGGTCAGCGGTCAACAGGGCAGAAAACCACCGCAGGAAACCT
>APFE031239288.1:0-14043 GCA_000404065.3 Pinus taeda
GTTAGATTCATGAGGTTTTAAATTATTAATATTGAGATTAATATTTGATATTAAGTGGTTAATAATGGTCAAGTGGACAACCATGGTCAACCATGGTTTCACCTTAGATAATATGGTCAACATGGTCAACAGTGGGAAACTATGAACAACAACGGTTAACCATGGTCAAATATACTTGATGATGGTTAATCATTCTCAACTCTAGTTTTTCATGGGTAACCATAATAAACCTTAGTTAACCATGTTGAAATTTGATTAATGCAATCATACTTAATATTCATGTTCAAACATAGATAACATGGTCAACCAAGGTGCCCATCATCTATCCTAGTAAACTATAGGAAAACATGGAGAGCCATAATAGACCATGCACAACCACGCACAACCATAATAAACCCCCATGAACCATAACTTGACAATGTTTAACAATAGGTAGCCATAGTAAAAAAAGATCACCCATATTCAACTATGGCCTACTAATCCTTCCATTCACCTTGACCATCAATTAACAACAACCACTTAAATAAAAGTTGGTGATATAGCCACCTTCTAAATGCTAATAAAGTAACTTATATCAACGGCTTTTTTATTAGGAGATCATTACTAATAAAATAACATGTTTATTACTCAAAGGATCATAGCTTGAGTGGCTTCGTGAACTATTCATTTCCTCATTTAGGAACCTCTTTGTGGCATTTATGAAATAGTTGCATTTGGTGTTAATAGTCAAATCTCCAAAAACATATTGTAACTAGCCCATTTGTAATATTTATAATAGTTCATTTTATAAACACTCCAACATGTTTTCATATTAAATAACTATTCAAATATATAAACTCACCTAAACACATCTCAACATCTCATCAAAATTGAAATTTTGCTATATCCACCAAAATAAAAATATAAAAAATTAAATAACTATACAGAACATTTAAATAATATAGACTTATAAAAAATTTACACAAGGAGAAATTAAAAATCATTTAGGCTAATATTAAATCCTTATTTAAAATGGATACTAGAATGCTAAAATAATACCACTTTTGTTTCAATTTTCCAACCATGTTGGAAGTCAGGCTCTACCTCTAACTTCATCGTTTTTAACACACACCATTTTGTTGTTTGAGGTTCGAGAAGGGAACCACGTGGGCTGGCCGACGCACTAATCTATGCCACACCCTAAATTTTGTGAGATATGCAGCTTATAAATAAAGTTTCAAAAGGAATCAAAATTTTAATAGAGCTCCAAGCCAAAAATAAATAAATAAGGAGAAGACTAAAAATATATACGAAGATTCCTCGTGGAATGGCAAAAATGGGTGTAGCCAGTTCCAAAAAGCTTTTGGAAAGTGTTAGTATCCCCGAAGACTATGTTGATCAATTAGTACAGGAATTTGCTTACGATCCAATTCGTCTACCACTTACAAATGACCCTGCTCAGGTTCTTTACAACCGCAGAACACTGGAGAATATCTGGGACGCCAAACATGAAGCCCTTAACCCATTCACCCGCCTACCCTTCAATATTAGCGATGCTATTCCCCAGGCTGAACTGAGGCAACAGATGTGTCAATACGTCGTGAGCAACGCAAGTCTACACGTCATTTCGGACTATACCAAAGTCCTGAGCGAGAGCGATATGAAAAATCTGTTAAATCAATTGGTTTCAGACTACAAGTCTCTAATTAATGCTGAGAAGGCGAGGAAGAGAAAGTCGCAGAAAAATCATTGCTGGAAGGCCCTCTGGCAAAGAATCAATCTGCTCCGTCTATATTGCCAGTACAGGGCAGAAAATAGGGAGCTGTTCTCTTCAATCAGGGGATATAAATGGTTGTACCAAGTAATAACTGAAGAGCTATTTTATTTATGCCGCAATTACTACTCTTCGTGTGATGATGCGAAGGAAGTGTGCAAAGAAGTGGCTCGGTTCCTGGATGTAATCGGTTTGAATGACAGCGATTTGGCGAAGGCACCTGAAGACTTTAGGTGGGGGTCTGTACACATTCTGTCTGACCTTGCAACAGAGTGCGATTATGTGAAAGTTCAGAGTATGGTTTTAAGAATCTACCGTCGCATTTTTTCCGACAGCGACCTTGGTCACAAGAAGGTTTTCTGCTCCTGCACGGTCCGTGTCGCTCTGTATATGTTAGGAGGGCGCGAGAATGTTAGTGACATATCTAATGAAGACTTGTACAACGGAATGGCAATTCTCAATGCTGCGTGGCTTCAAAACAAGTCTCTTTGCATATCAGAGTTTGATTACGTTGACATTATGGTCAACATTTTAAATCTTTGCATTTGCCGCCTTAAAGACCTTCATGATGCAGCTATAGCTGATCATGAAAAACCCCATTACTGTGATGAACTTGATAAAAATGAGAAGAATATTTATTTGATAACCATAGCACTAAACCAAGGGCTCTGGTTAATTAATTCCATACTCACAGTTACGTCTTATGAGGACAAAGAAGAGTTCTTCTGGGAATCCAAGCAGAAGCTGCAAGATTTAGATATAGTAAGCATAATTGTCCGGCTGGCAAGACTTGCTCTCGCTGGTTTCAAATATCTGTGGGCATCTCATGTGGAATTTGGTTTAAGTATTGTAGCGGCACATTATGGAGGAGGAGGCGATATAAGAAGAGACGAGGTGGCTCTAGTGTTTGGAGACTTTCTTAGAAGCAATAATGTCGATACGTATGGCCCACTTGTTAAGGTGTTATTGCAAAACGTTTTGAGCGATATCAAAGCAGTTTAGGTGGTCACCATGGTCCTAGGATCGAGGAATCAAATTATTTTCCAGTTGTAAATTTTATTTATTTACGAAAGTTGATAATCTTTTCTCACTTCTTTATTTTACGTATCTAGTCGAGCTAGGTATGCATTTTAATTGCAAATTGGGTATATCTTTGACCTACCTTGTACACTCTTTAGTACGCGATTTGAATCAGGTAGGGTTGGTTTTTTATAACTGACTTGAAAGATTGGTTTTACAATAGATCAAGAGAATGATACCAAATAAGGGTGAAATATTCATCGATATGAATGTGCACAAAGTATTGAGAAAAAAGTATGTAAAATCATTCTTACTAAACAAGAAAGGCACAATCACTTAAATCGAATTAAATAAATTGTATATTTTGTTTTCAATATGAAGTATAGGTGGATTCTTGCATGTATGATGAACCATTGTGGAGGAGTTTTCAGTTATGTTTTTACATTTATTTAATTTGATTAAAAATTCATTATAAAACTTTTTGATAACCATATATTACATGAGTCTAAAGTGGAATGTTTAGATGATTTCCCCATATTGTTTTTATGAAACATGTTGTTGGCTCTTAGGTAAATACGTAGGTTATTTATTTTAAGTATTGAACTTTATAAATACCTAAATTAGTTTAATGATAATTGTATGGTTTTGTAGTTATTATGGTAAAAAAATATTTTATAGTACAAAATATTTCTAGAGTTATTTATATTTATGAGAAATTGTGATACAAAAAGTTATTCTTTATAAAAATAAAAAAAAATCAATTCTTTACTTTTCTATAATTTCTAGCATTTTGGAAATGTTCTCTTTATGTGAGTAGGTTATGAGGTTGACATAATGTGACTTCTAGAGTTGACATTAATGCCAACACTACCATCACATGATGTCAACCACTTAGTCAACATGCATCACACATGACCATGACCTTATTGACATCAATGCCAACACTACTAAAGATCTATACTTGACTCATGAAGAAAATGAAGACTTACAATTTAGGTTATCCTAATTAGAGGTGAATCTCCACCTCCCATGTGACTCTTTACCTTCCTCATGACTCGAAAATGATTTCTTTAATTCTTACAAGACCTTTGAGAATTTATATGACTATAGAACTCAATAGTGACTCTTCATATTCCATGTGGGACCCTTTGTCTTCATCTTATTTACATTTTCTCATTTTGTGAAATTACACAATTACATCCACAGATGATGTGGTGAGAAACTATGACGCATGTGACTCTTGAAATGATTCTTGAACAAGCCATCACTTGGAAATGATGACATGGAACTTCATGATGATGTGCCAATGCCAAGATTCTCTTCTTTGTTGGACATTGAATAAACCAATGCTCCATGTGTGTTTCGTGACATGGAATAACCACCTCTTGTGGATCCTTATATCTAGTGATGTCATCGTTGACTAACACATGCGAGTTTTAGTTTAGTGGTAATCATGATTCCCAACAAGTGGTATCAAAACATAGTCACGAGTTTGATGCACATTCGATTCATGTTGGGGGGGGGGTATTGTTGGACATTGGATAAACCAATGCTCCCCATGTGTTTCGTGACATGGACTAAATGCCTCTCGTGGATCCTTATCTCTGGCGATGCGATTGTTGACTAACACATGTGGGTTTTGGTTTATCAAAAATCATGATCCCCAATAATATTCATCTTCTTTCTGGATGACTTCTTCATAGTTCCAGCTTCACAAGTATCTTCTAGCATAGTTTCCTTCTCTTCCTCTCTAAGCATCATCTTGTCATGTCAATATATAGTACCTACAAGCGAAATACACTCAGGACCAGACAATGTGAGTCTAGAAATATCTGGGTACTGGACCAAGAGGAAGGCTTAGGTATTATGTAGTTCATAGTTCCAGAGGATAGGAGTGACAGACTGAGATTTGAAACTGCATAATGTGTAGTTTTGGAGGCCTCATAAATAGGATAATGTGCTCAACCGAGGTAAAATATTACTTGCAAATACGTAATGTGTAAGAAGAGATTGACAAGGACACATGATTGTGAAATTATGGGAAGCAAGGGACCGAGATTGAGCACAATGATCGCGTAATGCACAATCCTTGCAGGAAGATATTTCACATGGGATCAATGAAGAAGACATGCAAATAAGATTGAACTTGAACATGATCACGCACTCAGAATAACTGATGACACAACATCAAACAGTCATCACTCAAAATCAACATGATCCCCTTTATGCGGCAACAAAACAACATTCTCCTCCAAGTGCAACACTTAGGGCACACTTTGCAATGACAATGACGACACTAGAATGACAATGCATAAAACTTTGGGAATGAGTCCAATACATGTCTATATGATAAATAGGACCCATCATTTCCAAATATTCCTCTTGAAATGAAGCCAAAAATATGTTTTCACAATATGTGACACTTCCCATGCCAAAAAAAGACACTTCTTACAACAATTACAAAAGCTAAAAGAAAGTGAAAAAACACATGCTATAGCGAAGAGGACACAAAAGTTTCACTTGTATAAGTGAAAACAAGTAAAAATGGCAATCACAAAATTGAAAGTGACACTAATCAAAATCAAAGCACACAAAAGTGACAGTTGAGAAAACTCACCCGAGAGATGATATGATCGTAACCAACATTAGGGGAATTATCAATCTTGGGATTGATTATGCATTGATTTTCAATAAGGACTATGGAGTCTCTATCTCTAGGGACTATGCAATCACTATCCTTGGAGATTACGCTAGCACGTCCTCTTGGGGTTTAGTCATCAACCACAAAGAATTGCGCAATGACTATTTTCACCATCTATGTAGTTATTATCAGCTAAGACTGTTTAGTTTTTGACTCTCACATAGATTGACATACTTGCTTGCAAGATAAGCGCTTGTGAATGCAACGAAATTTAATCATGTGTAAGCAAGTGACCTTGATAATTAAGAAACATCAGTCAACCATGAAATGACTAATAGAAATTGACAAACAAAAGATCATAGGATAATAACTAAGCTCCAAAATTAAAGTTTAAGAAAACTGTTCGAGGGCGTTTGTCACGGCAACAACACTTGATGATGAACTAGTAGAACTCCAACTTCTATGTTTGGGTCTTATCCTTAAGTGCAAGGTCTCAATATTTTAGGAACTATTGATTCAACATGTCAACTTCCTAGTATTTTGCACTTATTTGAGTTAAGGATATAGTCCCTCTTATTCCTTGCATGGCTTCAAACATATAAACATTAGAGTAGTCGCACCTGAACTGTTTCGAAAGGGGAGAAGGATAATAAGTATATCGAGCCTTTTAAGCACAATACCTAGTGTTTCTCCACTGCCAGTGAGCCCTTATAGTACCCCAGTGGAGTCACCTCAAGGAGACACAAGCATCACTTCGCTGCCAGTAGAATTGGAAAGTACCTCAGTGAAGTTTCTTGCTTCACCTCTCTGTGTAGGAAGCCTTTCTATTCTTCACCCTTTATTTCATTTTCTTAAAGATATGATTGAATCATTTATTTAACATTTATAGCATGCGTGGAAGAGGGATCCTGACTTATTGAGAGCAGGAAAGGTTTCTCCTTGTTTAACGAATTTGAAAGATAACATAAGTTAATATACACATTTTAATGTTTTTCTCCTTTCCCTTGTTTACTTGGTTGAGTTTCCATGTTGAAACACCATTCAATACAAGGTTGAGTCAAAATGAAGATCCTAATAAACATATGGGCTTCGTAATGTTTCCAAAGACTTTACATCTGGAACGAATCATATCTTCCCCCCAAACATCACCAATTTTAAACAAATCAAAACCAAGACAAAGAAGAGGTGATGCAGGAGCATCATCCCCGAAAAATACTTTGTATTTTATTTAAATCTAGGGGTTTCATGTTTTTGAGAAATTATTAATATTATGTAAATATTTATGAGATTTTGAGAGGATTTGAAATGTTTCCAAATAATTGGAAAACATGAGAGAAGTTAGACTTGGGATATTTAAGAATTAATTATGAGCCTAAGTTAGGTTTAGTTTCATAATTTAGGGATAAAATTCTAGATTATAGGGGTGTTGAGATACTTGGGGATTTTGTGGAGAGACTAAAGGGATATGAACCAAATTTGGTTCAATTCAATTGATATAGATCAGTGAGATTGAGAGTGAAAAAAAAGAGGTAGGAGTGTGAGAAGTTCTCCTTGGGAGCCTTCAGGCAGTTGAAAAAGGGCCATGGATTGTATATCTGGCCATGAATGTAAAGTTCTGTGTGTATGATTGTTTATGTAAATACGATATGTGGAATTCAGTCGTGTATGAACATGGTTGCCTTCATGAATTCTGAGATATGGCATCATTGAATTTCCTTTGATATATATTTAACTCTGTGGGCGGACAGAGAATTATAAATGTTGTGTATGTATGTTTAATTGCCGAGGATGTGTGTTGTGCATGCGCTCTAATTACAAGTAGTGGCTATTCGAGTTGTATGTCAGAGTTGCATATTCACTGGCGCACTATATTGAGGGGCGTATATATCTATATTCATCAGCGTTGAATCAAAGCCTTGGTCGTGAATAAATCCAATCTATAATTAGCACAGGTGATGCCATGAGCATATATATAAGAGAATACATATCTCTTTACTATGTTGTGTGGGAACAAATTGAAGAGTTCTTTTAAGAATTCTGGAAGCAGCGTTGGGTGTTGAACGCAGCCTTAACCATTCCGGTTAGGATCGTATCCGCATCAAAGATTTGTGTGACAGTCGAATCATAGCGCCAGGGACCGGGGATTGGAAGTGGAGGTGCGAATATACATGGCAATTGATCCTGAAGGGCTGCGAGAACTGCCTACGGATAGCTTGCGCAAGAGGTGAAGAACTTACAAATTGGACCGACCAGCAGCAAGCGGAATTGGCGATGTCTTACGGCTGCAGGGTTTGGGAATCATTGAATGTAGCAGATACATTTGGATGTAGCGGATACATGTGGCTGGTTCTTAAATTGCGCATCTCTCGGAGCGGAGTGAATTAATTACAACTCAGAAGTGCATCGGGTCCAGAGATTTTGCATCGGTGTTGTTGAACTAGCGATAATTAAATGACATTCATCCTGGGAAACGATGATTTCCCATTGAGATCGCATCGGAGCGATTCCTAAACGCTAAGTATCATAGCATCGTGGGATAACTGCACCTTCTGAGTTTCGGGAGTATTACATTAAAATGCAGGCCTGGATAGTGCAAGCAGAAGCAACCATTCTCAGTTTACCCCTTTTTATTTTTAAGAAATTTATATATGGCCTATTTTTATCTGCTCTCTCGGAAAGGAAAAGATGTTTGATGGGATCTTTTGCGAAACGGGTCTGAGGCGGTCGTTCGCAAATTTGGAAGCCACTACATTTTCATAACACCGGCATGGAGGATGGTTATGAGTTTATACTATAATGGTGCAGTGCTTGGAGGAAATTGGCTACGTATGGGATTGTCTATTGCCTTGTCCTGGCATAAAGTCTTTCATGCGACCTCGGCGCCTTAGAAACCCTCAGAAAGTGCTAAGTGAAACTGTTTTCAGTGTGAGCGGAATAGAAGCATTATATGAATTATTTAAGAATATTAGTAGCACTGTTGTGATGATGGTCCTATCAGCAAGGAAGAGTTTCAACTGGCATTATTTAAACCAATAAGAAAGAGAGTATGTTTGCAGATAGAGTTTTCGATTTGTTTGACATAAAGCACAAGAACGCACTGGGTTTTGAAGAGTTTGCCCGCGCACTCTCAGTGTTTCATCCAAATGCTCCAATAGATGGAAAAATTGACTTTTCATTTGAACTCTATGACTTAAAGCAGCAAGGCTTTATTGAGAGACAAGAGGTGAAAAGTATGGTAGTGGCCACGCTTGCTGAGTCAGGCATGAACCTTTCAGATGATGTCATCAAAAGTATTATTGACCAGATTTTTGAATAGAAAAACTGTATGTTGAATAAACCTTGAAGGTTAATAAGCGCCTGTGTGCTGGTGGAGATTGTAAATGTCAATCTCGATTACGTTTAAAGGGCCTATATTGAGTGTGACTTTGCCGAGTATTAAGAATTTAATTTGGGGAAAATACTAAGATATGTTGTATCATGGGTATGATGTGATTCTGGGTTTGGCGGGTTTAGCTCGCCATCAAGAGGATTACATATTAGCCAAGCATTGTTCATCATCACAATTTCCCTTTTCAAATTTTTCCACATTGTCTTTTGAGCCAAGTGCGATAATTTTCATGCAGAGTCGTATTAAATAAAAGAAAGAAAGAAAAGACAAGGCATAAAATAGGAGAAATTAAAATGTAGAATGTAAGTAAATCTTAATTGAGAAGGAGCATGGGAAACAAACAAAGAAAACAATGCTAGGATCCATACCTCTTCCCATAACTTAATGAAACTTCCAGAAACAAATACTAACATAGAGACAAATCGTGTAACACAAAACCTACTCAAGGCATTGACCTAACCTAGTCTAACCATTACAGTCATTCTGTCAAACACCTGGTGAGCATGAAATCTATAGGTCATGAGTGCATATCTATACATAGAGATATGAAACTTATATAAGGTTTTCCAAGAAGGACTAATTCACTCTCACAATAACTGATATGATACCGATTAGGTCATGCATTCATTAACCAATCATTCAAAACTTAAAAGGTTATAAGAGCCATGTTAAAATCTGTCATAAAACCATGCTTATAACCAACATATAACCAAACAGTCAACAATGATAGAACAAACATTAAAGTGACATAATAAAAATAATATTTACTCATTAATACAAGAGGAAATTAGCTCTAATTAACCATATGCAAATCCCAACCAAGTTAGGGACTTCCATGTACCACCCAACCATAGATTGGGCTGAACCAAATATTTTTTTCATCCAATCATCCCCATGCCATATTCCAAACATGAATGTGCATCTCATGGGATAAACTTGTCCGAAAAAAACAAGGGAATATAGAGGTTAAACCACCTCCACCCTCACACTACCCTAATCTCACCTAAACCAGTCTTGAAATCATAAAACAAAACCAAGCTTGGGTGCCTCAAAATTCCTTCACCATCCCTTGGGGAATTTCCCTATCTCCACCCACCTGTTGAGGGCTTCTGGAGAAAACTATCACCACCTCCAACGCTTGGTATTTTCCTGAGACCACCTCACTCGGATCCAAAACCATCTAGTAATCCAAATATCAACCGAGAATGAATCCCATCACACCATGGTTGTTTGGAAATTGCAAGGCAAGGATAAAACCATTGTTGAAACCTAGAAAAACTCATGCCAATGACAACAAATAAACTGAATACACACATGCATATATCATGCATGCCAAAACAAGCTAGGAAATCATACATGTGACTTGTTACCTGCAAGTATTCCCATTGAAGCCACTTGATCCAAACTTTCCTTGCTTAATACTTGCTTTCATTTTTTATCTTTTTCTTTCCTTTAATTTCCTTGACCATCCTTTGTTTATTTGATTTTCTTCTCCTCTTGGTGCTCTTCTCCTCTCTAGAACCAATTCCAAATCTCAACTGACAAAATGGCCCAAAATGATGCTCTGATGTATTTTTATTATTGATGCCTCTAATTTCTTCACTTTCCCTATATTTTCCTTCAATTTCCTCCTTGCATGCAACTTGTGACCTTTCACCTTCCTTGTAATTTCCTTTATTTTCATAAATAAAATACCAATAATCCTTTTTTTCCTTTTCAAATCCTTTACTAATGCCTTTCCCAATTTCCCCTTAGTCATAATAAAAACAAGTGATGCCCACTAGGATACCTTTCCCTAGCTTGGAATATGTGTCCCATGACCTTGGTCTTTTTTTTTTCCTCTATTAACTTTATTACATGAACTTTTTAACCTGAAGTTGTTAAATATCCCTCTCCCTTAGGGAAACACCATCCTCATTGTTCAATGACACCTACAACCATCAAAACCACTGAAAGATCAAGACATACTATCCTTGGAGCTATATAACCTAACTCGTTGCAGTATATACAATGAACGACCTCCCCAAAAGAAAAAACCAACACGACAAACGTGACAACATGACAACCATACTGCTTATTGGGGATTTGTAACAAAACCCATTGCAATATTTATAATATAAACCATACATAAATATGTACATATACAAAAAGTGTTTTACCTCAACTAGGAAATAATTAAGGATACATAGCCTGCATCTTATCAACCATCTCCCATGTAGCTTCATCGGGCCCAAAGTATGTGTTGAGATGTTTCCACTACAATATGCATTGAGGTTCCATTTGGAATTGTCCTTCTGGCTCCATCTACAATATAGACCAATCAATCACATAATCAATATCCTTTACATAGATTTTAAGCAATGAAACATGGGAAACATCATGGAATTTCATTGTATGGGGCAATAGAAGCTTGTAGGCCATTGGTCCAATCATTTCAAGGATCTTGAATGGCCTGCAATACTGAGGTGCTAACTTCGCACATGACCCAATCCTCAAGGAGCAAGTACACATGCTCCCTAACTTGAAACCCCTTATATTCCCTATGTTGTTGTTGACGGTGTTGTAAATACATCAACTAAGAGGATCTCCCCGATATGAAATCTGAACTAGACCTCACACCATTTGGTGTAGGAGTCCCATCTGGTATAAAGGCTCAGTTCCCAAATCCTCAAAGATCTTCCTTAGATCTAGCTGTCAGTGTGAGATAGTGATGCAATGGGATCCTAGAATAATAAGGTAACTGTACCTAGCGGGTGTGCAACAGAACTATCTCAAGGTTCTCTTAATAAAAAGGGGGGAAGAAAAGTGAGCCTCTAAGTCAGAGGTAGTAGTACCACCCAGGAAGAGATACAAGTGAATCAAGAAGGTTTGCCTAGCATTCAATGGAATAGTCCACACCAAATGTGGTAGTGGTATAAACCAAAGTACAAGGAAATATTCGTCCACCATCCAATGGAATAGTCCACAAAATATGTGAGGATCGTTATAACCAATGGTTGAGAAGGGTCTATTTCGTACCCTATGGAGTAGTCCACAAGGATGAGACAACTGTGATAACCAATGCAACACATTCCCAACAAGGTAAGCACTAAAACAATCGAAATAGTTCAACTATCTTAGTACATGTGAAACACACATGAATTACAAATTCTCAAAGAATAGTCTTACAAACATCCACAAGTCATGAATGGAAACATGCTAGCTTGAACAAGATTTTGTATTAAGCAAAAGTCCCCAAACACAAATTTACATCATAAATCACTAGCCCCAGTAGTGGGACATTGAACCCACTCATTTCTCCTCAAAGAACTGATTGATACTCTCTATGCTTTGTGGGAGGAGCCAAGGTGAAAAGTGCTTCATCATATAAAGAGGGGGGTATATATAACCAAGGGTGATGCTCAAACCTTGTGATTCTTGGACTACCCTCACAACTGTTCAACTTCCTATGACTTTTCAATTGATATGACTCTTCTTATTCACGTGTTTCCATTGGAACTCCACTTTACATTTCACTCAATTTACAATAGGCATGGCCCATAATAGTTATGTGACCTTTGACAACTTATGACACGACTTGACATGAAACTACTAACACGAAATAGCTTGCTGAGGTGGAGATGTCAAGGTGTTGTTACTACTGAGTGCTAGAGGTGTTCTTGGATGTGCTTTCTATTCTCCTCCACATAGCTTGATGATGTGGGGCCTTCAATGATATTTTTTCTTGAGAGGTGGTTGCATGCATATGTTCCCTTTTCTTGTATTTGATAATATTCTTTATTCATCCAGCTGTAAGTGAGTCTTCTAGCATGTCCTCTCATTATTCTCCTTCTTCATTGTAATGTAATGATCCAAAAATGTACTTGTTCCTACAATTCACTCATGACGGGATTGTTGTGTTGTGTTATATTCTTTCCATGACTACCCCACACATGGTGAGGTGACAACGGGTCATAGCGGGGTATGTAGGGGGTGGTATCCCCCCTACACAGGGTCGGGGGAAGCACTCAAGAAATGTTTTTTGGACCCTATATTAGGTGGGTGGACCTACCTATGGTTTTGTGAATGGATTTTGCACATTGTTTCGTGCATGATAGCTTACTGTCCATGGTATTTTGTAGATACAGTCAAGGGTACTATAGTTATTTTCTAATCCAGGGTTAATGAATTTGGGTTTATGGATGCTTCGTCATGTATATATATATGTATTGTAACACTGAAAGAAACATAATGAAAAATCAGTTTGGTAGTCACGGGTTTTGGGAACTAGGGGAAAATCTCTGTGTATATATGTTTTATGTTATATTCTCTCTCCATTATTTATTTTATGTTTTTAGAATTCCTATGCAGGTAATTTGTGTATGAGGTTAAAACCTACATTTGGTATCAAAGTTGTTTTGGCTTCAAGGGGATGCCTTTGCTACTGAGGGGTTTTTTCTCGGACCCGTGGTAGACCCTTTTTAGTAGGAGATTTACGAGATCGATTCTTGTGGTGAAAGAAGATGGAGAAAAATGGAAATATAGAGATCGAGAAATTTAATGGTTAGAGTTTTGATTTGTGGAAACTCAATATGGAGGATCTACTGGTGGATAAAGATCAATGGATTGTGGTAGTTCTAGGTACTAAACCAACATCAATGTCAGTTGAAGACTGGGTGAAGTTGGATTGGAAGGCAAAGAGAACAATATGATTGTGTGTCTAAGATTATGTATTGTTGAATGTATCAGGGGAAGCTTTAACAAAGTCTTTGTGGGACAATGTAGGGACTTTGTATCAATCTAAGTCTCTAGTGAATAAACTATTCCTATGGAAAAATCTATATAACCTGAGGATGAAAGATGCAGAATCGGTGACAGAGCATCTGAATGCATTTAATATTGTGGTAAGTTAGTTATTATATATTGATATTAAAATTTCAGATGAAGATAAATGCATCATTTTTTTGTGTTCTCTACTAGATTTATAGGATATTCTAGTTGTTGCAATAGGTAGCAATGCAACTGCCTTGCAGTTTGATGAAATAGTCTCATCCTTGTTGTTGGAAGAGATGAGATGAAAAAATATAGAGGGCTAGAATGGTGATGCCTTGCCTGTATGAGGACGGTCCCAAAAAAAAAACAAAAAAAAGTCCTTGAGTGGGAGATCTAAATCTCCAGAAAAAATTGTAAAGGTGTGCTAGAAATGTAGAAAAGAAGGGCACTACAAAAGGGCCTGTAAATCTAAGCTCCTGAGAAAGAAAA